>SJYV01031753.1:99984-206746 GCA_006410875.1 Neotragus pygmaeus | reverse complement strand
TGTGAACTTCCTGATGTTCAAGCTGGTTTTAGAAAAGGCAGAGGAACCAGAGATCAAATTGCCAACATCTGCTGGATCATTGCAAAAGGGAGAGTTTCAGAAAACATCTATTTCTGCTTTATTGACTATGGCAAAGCTTTTGATTGTGTGTATCACAATAAACTGTGGGAAATTCTTCAAGAGATGGGAATACCTGACAACCTGACCTGCCTCTTGAGAAATCTGTATGCAGGTCAGAAAGCAACAGTTAGAACTGGACATGGAACAACAGACTGGTTCCAAATAGGAAAAGGAGTATGTCAAGGCTGTATATTGTCACCCTGCTTATTTAACTTATATGCAGAGCACATCATGAGAAACGCTGGACTGGAAGAAACACAAGCTGGAATCAAGATTGCTGGGAGAAATATCAATAACCTCAGATATGCAGATGACACCACCCTTATGGCAGAAAGGGAAGAGGAACTCAAAAGACTCTTGATGAAAGTGAAAGAGGAGAGTGAAAAAGTTGGCTTAAAGCTGAACATTCAGAAAACAAAGATCATGGCATCTGGTCCCATCACTTCATGGGAAATAGATGGGGAAACAGCGGAAACAGTGTCAGA
Source organism: Neotragus pygmaeus (assembly GCA_006410875.1). Taxonomy (NCBI): domain Eukaryota; kingdom Metazoa; phylum Chordata; class Mammalia; order Artiodactyla; family Bovidae; genus Neotragus; species Neotragus pygmaeus. Next base: position 206,141 of record SJYV01031753.1, on the reverse strand, counting down.
CTTTCGTTTGGGGGGCTCCCAAATCACTGCAGGTGGTGACTGCAGCCATGAAATTAAAAGACGCTTACTCCTTGGAAGAAAAGTTATGACCAACCTAGATAGCATATTGAAAAGCAGAGACATTACTTTGCCAACTAAGGTCCGTTTAGTCAACTCTATGGTTTTTCTTGTGGTCATGTATGGATATGAGAGTTGGACTATGATGAAGGCTAAGCACTGAAGAATTGATACTTTTGAACTGTGGTGTTGGAGAAGACTCTTGAGAGTCCCTTGGACTGCAAGGGGATCCAACCAGGCCATTCTGAAGATCAGCCCTGGGATTTCTTTGGAAGGAATGATGCTAAAGCTGAAAACTCCAGTACTTTGGCCACCTCATGCGAAGAGTTGACTCATTGGAAAAGACTCTGATACTGGGAGGGATTAGGGGCAGGAGGAGAAGGGGACAACCAAGGATGAGATGGCTGGATGACATCACTGACTCGATGGAGTGAGTCCGAGTGAACTAAGGGAGTTGGTGATGGACAGGGAGGCATGGCGAGCTGCGATTCATGGGCTCACAGAGTCGGACATGACTGAGTGACTGAACTGAATGGTCTTCCCAGTGGTCACGTATAGTTGTGAGAGCTGAAAGAAGGCAGGACATCAAAGAATTGATGCCTTTGAACTGTGGTGCTGAAGGAGGCTTCTGAAAGTCCCTTGGACAGCAAGGAGTTCAAACCAATCTTGAGGGCAATCAACCCTGAATATTCACTGGAAGGACTGATGCTGAAGCTGAAGCTCCAGTATCTTCATATCTGATGAGCACAGAAAACTCATTGGAAAATCTCTGATGCTGGGAAAGATTGAGGGCAGAAGAAGAGGGCGTCAGAGGATGAGATGGCTGGATCGCATCACCGATGCAATGAATAGAATTTGGGCAAACTCTCGGAGATGGTGTGGGGCAGTGTGGCCAGGGGTGCTGCAGTCCATGGGATCCCAAAAAGTCAGACATGACTGGCCACTGAACAACAACAACAATGTATAATGGTGAGATATGGTGCACTTTTTTAAATTTAGGGGTAATTTTCTTTATTGCTTGAAATTTTCCATATATTCATTTTTCATTTTATAAAAATAAGTAGAAATAGAAATAGTTTTCCCTTAAAAATGTCATTTGCAATAACAACAACAAAGAAAGCATATATGCAAATATATTAACAGTTTTTAATTCTGAGTGGTAGAAATACAGCTGCTGATTTCTTTTCTGAAATGTTTTTCATTTTTACACAAGATTTGATATAAAGGAGTTTAAGCATTTTAAGCTTATAATGAGCTCTTTATACAAGTAAATTGGTAAATGACTTTAGACTCAGGTAGACGCAAAATTAGATTTAAACACTCTTTTTAGTGCTTACTGCATGTACAACCTTATGCAGGCGACTTAAGTTCTCACAAGTTCATTTTCTTCATCAACAACAGAGAGGTTATTATATGGCTGCAGTGACTTTGATAAGAGGACAAATAATATTAAAAACAAGACTAGTCCAGTAGCTGGCACATAGTAAGCCTACCATAAGTGATTTCCTTTCTCTTATGCTCCATTTTCCTTTTATAGTAAATTCATACTGCCCAAATTGCATATTTGTGTACATTTAAATATTATACATACATAATCTCTGTGCAGCAACTATACAAAAATGTCCATGATATTGTTAAAAAGACCCTTATCAAACTCAAGGTCTAAAAATAAAATTAATTGCATTTCCTCCCCAAAGTCACACCATTTGTAGCAGGAAGAGCTACATAGTTTAAAAAATAAATATAGAGAGAGCACCAAAATGAACATTAAATAAGAGGAACTCTATGATATTTTTAGAAATAAGAATTAATATATCCTATCTCATCTTCCCCCTCTCTCCATCCCCAATACAAAATCCACTCATTTTTGTCACTAGTAAATAGTTAAAAGAGAAGTGAAAAAACACTAGCTGATAAATTAAAATTATAAAGTTCAAACTTGCTTTGGCAAGGTGGACCTTTAATCTATCAGGATATATGGTACCCTGGTTGGGAGTGTAGAACCTTACCCCTGGATTCAAATACTTACCTACTTACTAGCTGTTTGACCTTGACAAGTAGATTTAGAAATCTCAGGTTTTGGTTTCTTGATGGGATAAAACTACAGTTCACTTAGAGGGTCACTTTGAAAAACGTATGCCATGAAAGAGTCGTTGGTACATAGCAGTGAATGTTAACTATTGCTTTGGTCTTGTGGAAAAACTTGGATTTTGAAAACAGATGACTTAAATTCATGATATAGTTCTGCAAGTTGACTGGTTGTTGCCAATTTATTTAAACTCACTGAGCCTCAGTTTCTTATTTCTTAAAGGCATTATTATTTCCAAATATTACTGACTCCCTGTGAAGACAAAGCTAATTTACATAGACAAAATACTTGCTATCCTACCGTACCCGTTATAGGTACTTCAGAATATTATACAATTGATTCCATTCACTCATTTAACAAACATTTATTTAGCAGCCTGTGAAAGACAGGGCTTACCAGGTGAAGCTAGTAGTAAAGAAACACTAACTGATAAATTAAAATTATAAAGTTCAAACTTGCTTTGGTAAGGTATACCTTGAACCAGCCTGCCAATGCAGGAGACATAAGAGAGGCTGGTTTCATCCCTGGGTCAAGAAGATCCCCTGGAGAAGGAAACGGCAACCCACTTCAGTATTCTTGCCTGGAGAATCCCATGGACAGAGAAGCCTACAGAAGACTGTAGCCTATAGTGTCACAAAGAGTCAGACATGACTGAAGTGACTTAGGACGCATGGACAAAGGACAGGGAAGCCTGGAGTGCTGCAGTCCATGGGATCGCAAAGAGCTGGCCATGACTTAGCGATTGAACAACAATCTATAAGGTAAGGTGAACAAAAACGTACACACTGTTTGACTATAACTAAAGGGATTCAAACTTTTATTAGTGTAATCACTTAATTTATACTATTTACAAACAGAGATAATTACTTTGAAAGAAAGAAGCCTGACTTGAAATCGGAGGACCAAGCAAGACTCCCCTTAGGAATGTACATCTCCCTTCTGTCTTTGAACCAGTTTTCTTATCTGGAAATCAAGTGACTGTAATATAACAGGCATTTTAAAATGTCAGAGGCAGAATTGGGAATAGAGTTTAAGTTTCCTGATTCACAGCCTTCAGCTCTTTCATAATCCAGTTAAGCAGTTCCTAGGCTTCTGTTCCTTTCTGCAAAACAAGGAGGATGGGGGAAGAGAGGTGGGAAGAAGCCAGTGATCTCTATAGCAGCCTAGAGTCTATAAATCTTTGAACTTATCACTGTTACAAAGTGAAGTTTGTAAGGAAACCCCACGAGAGGAATTTACTTATTTTATCCCAAGGCATCTTTGGTCTGAACACACATATGCCACCATATGGGATACATTTAGAACATTCATTAGGAGAAGAATAATTAGTCTCCCATCGTACAGCAAAGAGAATAGGCCCAGAGGATAAATACTTTAGAAACTGAAATAAGAGACTTTTAAAATAAATCTGCCAAAGACAAATTGAGGAGAAATAAACTGGAGCTCATTTGAAGAAAATCAAATGAAATGAACAATTAATTCACCTGTAAAGCTGCATAGGCACTTGAGTATTAGGGGAAGAGATTGCATTTAATCTCATATGGGTGGGAAGAAAGAATACAATCACACATATTAACAGAAGTACCCAAAGAGGATTTCTGCTTTATTATAACAAGGAAAAGAAATGCAGATTTAAAGAACTTAGACCCCTGCAAATGGTGATTCATTCTTAACTCCAATGAGCTTAATTTTGTCATTAAACACCAGATGCATATAAAAAGCTACAGGGGACTTGCTTATTTGGCTAGAATTGTAGGGAACTGTAGAATAAGGAGAGAAAAGTGAGCATGAATAGGAACACAGAAGAAAAGGCATTGGAAGTGTTGAGATGCCAAAACACTAGAGGATAGAATACTCATTCATTAATTCAGCAAGTTCCTTCCATTCTAACTTCTAAAGAGATCTGGCCACAGCACACTTCTCAATACTCCAGTGTCTCCGGTCTACACACAATCACAGACTCTAGTTTCTTTTCTTCCACTTCTCCCACCAAAGAAAGGACACTTTACAGACAGAAATCTTTTAAAACATGAACAGATAATATCAACTCCATTGTTCAAAACTCATCAGTCTCCTTCACACTTTAATAAAAAGTCTTTTCTACTCTGTAAAGCTGTCAAAAATCTGGAGCGCACCACCTGTCTGACCTCAATTTCCTCCTCATTTTCACTCACTGGTTGCTGTGCTCCGCATATACTTTTGTTTCTAAATGTTACATCTGCTCCTACTCCAGGAGTTTGTCACTAGCTTTTCCCTGTTCCTGAAATATATTTTCTTTCAGATCCCTAGTTAATTAAGTCACTCTTAGAAAAATACCCCATCCTCCTTCTTTCTCTTACATTACTATGATTTATTTTTATTTATGGCCTGTATCACTACTTAAAATTATTTCTATAACATTTTTTTTTCTCTCTGCTCCACTACAATGTAAACCCCATAAGGCCAGATTCTGGTTTTCCTGGTTCACAGCAAAATTCCTTACCACCTGGAATATTCCATAAGACATCATACGATCTAGATAAATGCTTTTTTAATGATTACTATTTTCATTATCAACTTAACAAATAGTTAAGTAACTAATAGTTACAACAAATTTAGTATGTGCCACATCCTGTAGCAGGTTTGTGGTGCAATGATGTAAGCAAAGAGATTTTCCTTCATGGGGTTTTTAGTCTAGTATACGAGGTAGATCATAGCCTATTATTATACCATTTTTCAACAATATGGCTGTGGTGAGGACAGGGAAAGAAAGGTCTAAGAATGTTAGAAGTCCAAGAAATCTTAAGGAAAGAATGTTTTAGCAGAGACTGAAAGAATAAATATGAATTAAACTGATAAAGTTAATTGAAGGGACATGGAGCATCCCAGGCAGATAAAAATGTGGGAAAAAAGAACAGGGAAGACATAAAGATCTGGATGACCAGTGTGGACAAAACACAGACACCAAGGGAAAAATAAGGTGCCCAAGAGTGTTCTGGTTATCTATGGCAGTGTGACAAGTCGCCATGAAGCTTAGTAGCATAAAATAATAATAGTATTTATTTTTATGATGAATTTACAACTTGGGCAGGGTTCAGTAAGGAGTAACACTGCAGCTGAAGCTCCAGGACTTTGGTCATCTGATGTGAACAGCCGACTCAGTGGAAAAGTCCCTGATGCTGGGAAAGATTGAGAGCAGAAAGAGAAGAGGGTGTCAGAGGATGACACGACTGGAAGGCATCACCAAGGCAATGGACATGAACTTGGGCAAACTGGGAGATGGCAAGGGACAGGGAGGCCTGGCATGCTGCAGTCCACTGGGTTGCAAAGAGTCAGACACGACTAGGTGACTGAGCAAAAACAATAATTGTAAGTACAGTTTCTCAGCTCCCTCCATGTGGCTGGAGTAGGGCTGGTTTAGAGGTGTGAATAAATCCATATTTAACTAGCATCTCTGGCTGTCAGCTAAGAGGTCAGCTGGGGCACTGACTGGAACTCATTCCTATTGCTTGTCCACCGTGTTACTTAGCTTCCCTTTAGCATGATGACTGAGTTTTGAGAGTGGGCACTCAAGAGGGCAAACGGAAAGTGCCTGACACTTTTTAAAACTATTTTTATTTTTTCTTAAATTGATTTTGGCTGCAGTGTAAAGCATGTGAGATCTTAGTTCCCTGAACAGGGATAGAACCTGTGCCCTCTGCGTTGGAAGGTGCAGTCTTAACCACTGGATGCCAGGGATATCCCTTTTGCTTGGCAATTTTTATGACCTAGGATTGCTTTGACATTGGTCAGTTGATTTAGTCTAGTCACAAAGGTGGCCCAGGTTCAAGGAAATGATGCATATGTTACATGGCTCAATGAGAGTATAAATATCACATAATAATAATGCCACTGATGTGTGGTATGTTTTGGTAGTCATCTTTGAAAAAATATCTTCTGCTACCATAAGGCTGTGTACAGAGGCAGAGCTGGGATAGACAAAGCCTGGAAGTCAGCATGAAGTCTTGTCTTTATCTGTAAAGAGAGAGGTGTCAGATTCATGCTTTGAAATGACTACATCGGTTACTGGGTAAAAACAGAAAGAAGTAGACAATTTCAAAAGATGTTTATTTTGAAGATACAGTCATCCAGGCTTCATGACTGATTATGAAGATGACAGAGTAAAAGGGATAAAAGTAAATTACTTGTCTATCTCCTAGTCATAATCTCTAGATATGATTAGGTTACATGAGACACTTTGGATTTCTCATCATTTTGTAACCTAGCAAGACTCTATGGGGAGGAGGGCATGGCAACACACTCCATTATTCATGGAGAACCCCCATGGACAGAGGAGCCTGGGGGACTACAGTCCATGAGGCTGCAAAGAGTTGGACAGGATTAAAACGATTTAGCACAGGATCCTGTGAGCCTTCCTGGGACAGGCTTTCCCATATATTTTCTGCTGTAGCTCCTCTCTGAAGTACCTAGATAACACTATTTGATGTACATTTCCTGAGTTGTTTTACAGATGCAAAAACCCTCCACCAAATAGAGGATGTTAACTACTTGATGACCATAAGCACAGAGCCTCAGGCTTCCTGGAGCCTAAGGACTAACACCTGAGACCTCACCCTATTACCTCACCATCAGCCAATCAGAGAACTGTATACAAGCTGATCTTATCCTAGGAGACTGCTCTCCCTTACTTGGCTTCAGGAACAAGACAAGGATGCCCACTCTCACCACTACTATTCAATATAGTTCTGGAAGTTTTGGCCACAGCAATCAGGGCAGAAAAAGAAATCAAAGGAATCCAAATTGGAAAAGAAGAAGTAAAACTCTCACTGTTTGCAGATGACATGATCCTCTACATAGAAAATCCTAAAGACTCCACCAGAAAACTACTAGAGCTAATCAATGAATATAGTAAAGTTGCAGGATATAAAATCAACACTCAGAAATCCCTTGCATTCCTTTACACTATTAATGAGAAAGTAGAAAAAGAAATTAAGGAAACAATTCCATTCACCATCGCAACAAAAAGAATAAAATACTTAGGAATATACCTACCTAAAGAAACTAAAGACCTATACATCGAAAACTATAAAACACTGATAAAAGAAATCAAAGAGGACACTAATAGATGGAGAAATATACCCTGTTCATGGATTGGAAGACTCAATATAGTGAAAATGAGTATACTACCCAAAGCAATCTACAGATTCAATGCAATCCCTATCAAGCTACCTACGGTATTTTTCACAGAACTAGAACAAATAATTTCAAGATTTGTATGGAAATACAAAAAACCTCGAATAGCCAAAGCAACCTTGAGAAAGAAGAATGGAACTGGAGGAATCAACTTGCCTGACTTCAGGCTCTACTACAAAGCCACAGTCATTAAGACAGTATGGTACTGGCACAAAGACAGAAATATAGATCAGTGGAACAAAATAGAAAGCCCAGAGATAAATCCACACACCTATGGACACCTTATCTTCGACAAAGGAGGCAAGACTATACAATGGAGTAAAGACAATCTCTTTAATAAGTGGTGCTGGGAAAACTGGTCAACCACTTGTAAAAAAATGAAACTAGATCACTTTCTAACACCACACACAAAAATAAACTCAAAATGGATTAAAGACCTAAATGTAAGACCAGAAACTATAAAACTCCTAGAGGAGAACATAGGCAAAACACTCTCTGACATAAATCACAGTAGGATCCTCTATGATCCACCTCCCAGAATACTGGAAATAAAAACAAAAATAAACAAATGGGATCTAATTAAAATTAAAAGCTTCTGCACAACAAAGGAAACTATAAGTAAGGTGAAAAGACAGCCTTCTGAATGGGAGAAAACAATAGCAAATGAAGCAACTGACAAACAACTAATCTCAAAAATATACAAGCAACTTATACAGCTCAACTCCAGAAAAATAAACGACCCGATCAAAAAATGGGCCAAAGAACTCAATAGACATTTCTCCAAAGAAGACATACGGATGGCTAACAAACACATGAAAAGATGCTCAACATCACTCATCATCAGAGAAATGCAAATCAAAACCACAATGAGGTACCATTTCACACCAGTCAGAATGGCTGCGATCCAAAAGTCTGCAAGCAATAAATGCTGGAGGGGGTGTGGAGAAAGGGGAACCCTCTTACACTGTTGGTGGGAATGTAAACTAGTACAGCCACTGTGGAAAACAGTGTGGAGATTCCTTAAAAAATTGCAAATAGAACTGCCTTATGACCCAGCAATCCCACTGCTGGGCATACACACCAAGGAAACCAGAATTGAAAGAGACACATGTACCCCAATGTTCATTGCAGCACTGTTTATAATAGCCAGGACATGGAAACAACCTAGATGTCCATCAACAGATGAATGGATAAGCAAGCTGTGGCATATATACACAATGGAGTATTACTCTGCCATTAAAAAGAATAAATTTGAATCAGTTCTAATGAGATGGATGAAACTGGAGCCTATTATACAGAGTGAAGTAAGCCAGAAAGAAAAACACCAATACAGTATACTGACACATATATATGGAATTTAGATAGTAATGATGACCCTGTATGTGAGACAACAAAACGACACAGACATAGAGAATGGACTTTTGGCCTCACAGGGAGTAGGAGAGGGCGGGATGATTTGGGAGAATGGCACTGAAGCATATATACTATTATGTAAGAAACGAATCACCAGTCTATGTTTGATACAGGATGCAGGATGCTTGGGGCTGGTGTACGGGGATGATCCAGAGAGACGTTGTGGGGTGGGAGATGGGAGGGGGATTCGGGATTGGGAGCTTGTGTACACCTGTGGTGGAGTCATGTTGATGTATGGCAAACCCAATAGAGTATTGTAAAGTCAAATTAAAAAATAAAAAAAATAATTAATTAAAAAAAACAAACAAAAAATACTTTACCAAAACTCTTGGAGCTTGGGACTTTTCAAGACATGAGCTTCCTGTCTCCTTGCATGGCCCTGCAATAAACCTTTCTCTGCTCCAAACTCCCGATGTTTGGGTGTGTTTGACTTCACTGCGTATCATACACACAAATTTGTGCTAACAACTTTAGTGCAAAGACAACATTCTCTCTGTTCACTCATTTGTCTGCTTATTTTTTCAAAAAGTTTTAAGACTGCCAAGCATGAGCAAAGTATGTACCAGGAATTAGAGATTCTAATTTCAGGGCGGGTGAACTTGAGACATTCAAAATCAAGTGAGGGGGCATATACTTCCATGTTCTTTAGGACATGTAGCGCAGACACTAAAGCATGTATGTAGCGCATACACCACAATTGCCATGGAGAAGCCGTGGTAATCAGTGTTTACACTGGAGCTAAGTTTTGAGGGATGAGAACATATCAGATGAGTAGTGGCAGGGAGAAGTGAGGGTGAGAGACCAAAGAGAGAGAACAATGCTTACAAATGCGCAGAAACACCAACATCACGTTGCGAAATGATGTTTCAAATCTTTTATCTACAACAGTGTGTGTAGATGAATCTGGAGCTTTTGACATGGTCCACATCTAGAAAAGTTACGTGAACTCACTAAGTTATTCAGCGTTTCTGGCCCACTTCAGTCTTGACTCAAAATTTTCAAGAAAGATGATGATATTATCTGATATGTTTTCAAAGATTTCTTTGTTCTCCCATTTTCTACACTGCTATAATTTCAGATGCAGGGAAACCATACAGAATATCCTTGAACTAGTCTAGGTGTGAATCAGTTAAGATTTGAACCTTATCTAGAACACTGAGTTGAGTGAAAAGTGAGTCAAGTCAAGAGGAATTGAGGAGGCTCATCTTCCAGAGGACTTTCCAAGAAAAGCTGATCATTAAAATAACACCAGGGGATATTTTCATCTTGTTTTTCTTCTTTCAATACTGGGTTTTAGTTTTTCCCCGAGAGATACTGAGTCAGTAAATGAGTTATATATGAAGATGGATCTCTATTTTTAAGCTTCCTTTTATCAGAAAGATTTCAAACCTTTTAATAATAGTGAATTGGAGAAGGCAATGGCACCCCACTGCAGTACTCTTGCCTGGAAAATCCCATGGATGGAAGAGTCTGGTAGGCTGCAGTCCATGGGGTCGCTAAGAGTTGGACACGACTGAGTGACTTCACTTTCACTTTTCACTTTCATGCATTGGAGAAGGAAACAGCAACCCACTCCAGTGTTCTTGCCTGGAGAATCCCAGGGATGGGGGAGCCTGGTGGGCTGCCATCTATGGGGTCACACAGAGTCAGACGCGACTGAAGTGACTTAGCAGTAGCAATAATAGTGAATACCTTAATAGTACTTAAAACTAGCAAGGAATTAGTCTAAAATTTTTCTGCATATTATTTCTGTAAACTTCATAAAATTCATACTGGCTCCATTGTTATTATTATCTGATTTATAAGTGAGAAAACTGATGCTAAGAGGTCAAATAACCTACCGAGGGAAACTTGGCCAGAAAGTGGTACACCAAAAATTTAAACCCAGTCAGACTGGCTTTAGAAGTTGTTATGCTCCCTCCCAACAGGGCAGAAACTAGCATAAGGCAGATGAGGCATTCATCATAGGTACAACATTTCAAGAGATGCCAAAAATCTTAGTAATAAGATTTAATCAAGATTAATGTAATATTTAAAATTTTTAATTTTTTGTAAAATAAAATTTTGTAAACTTTTACCTTTTTATAAAAATGTAAAAATCCATTTGTTGTTTTTCAGTTGCTAAGTTGTGTGACTCTTTGTGACCCCCATGAACTGCAGAACACCAGGCTTCCCTGTCCTTCACTATCTCTAAGAGTTTGCTCAAAGTCATGTCCATTGAGTCAATGATGCCATCTAATCATCTTATCCTCTGTCACCTCCTTTTCTTCCTGTCCTCAATCTTTCCTAGCATCAGGGTCTGTTCCAATGAATTGGCTCTTCACATCAGGTGGCCAAGTATTGGAGTTTCAGCTTCAGCATCAGATCTTCCAATGAGTATTCAGGGTTGATTTCCTTGATGATGATCCATTATGCATAGAGTATCGAAAATTTTAATAAAGAGAGAAGCAGTGTGTTATACTATTTTTTCTCCTCCACAAATAGAAACCACTAAGATAGTACCTCTAGATTAAAAAAAAAAAGATATTTTGGAGCAGAATTCAGATATTCCATTTGGGGAATTTGATTTCAGAGGCTATCTCTATTTGATTGGAAATACCTAGTTTATTTAGTTGAAGCTGTAGAAACAGAAGAGTCTAGAAAGTGAGAAAACGTAGAGTGAAAAACAGAGGCCAGCATAAAGTCAAGAATTGAACCAATATCCCAGACAGAGTGATCCATGGTATCAAAAATATTGTCAGTATGAAGAGGGATGAAATCATGCCATTTGTAGAGGTGTGAATGGACCTAGAGACTGTCATACTGAGTAATGTACGTCAGAAAGAGAAAAGCAAATATTGTATATTAACACACATATGTGTAATCTAGAAAAATGGTATAGATGAACCTATTTGCAAAACAGAAATATAGACACAGGTGTAGAGAGCAAACATGGACTGCAAAAGTGGGATGGGGTGGGATGAATTGAGAGACTGGGATTGACATATACACAGTATTGATAGTATGCATAAAATAGTTGAGAATGAGAACTTACTATATAGCAAAGGGAACTCAATTCAACATTCTCACATGACCTAAGTGGGAAGGAAACCAAAAAAAGAAGGGATATATGTATACATGTGTGGCTGATTCACTTTGCTGTACAGCAGAAAAAAATATAATGTTGTAAGTCAATTGCAGTCCAACAACAACAACAATAAAAAGAATTGGGACTACAGAAAAAGCAGTGAAAGAGCATACACATTTTCACAAAATATATATTTATCTCCCCTGATTGTATTACTAACATTTTACAAGCTACCAGACCATAACTAATCTCAGAAACTCAAGTACCTCTTTAGTGGAACGAGCAATGATCATATAGGCATCATTATTAATTTAAAATAATAATCTGTATCATTGCATTATGCTTAAAGAATAGTTGGATTGCTGGTTTTAGAATTACTCTGCTAATACAAAATTATATTTGGATATTTACATGGGTATTGGAACCAAACAAATGTGGGTTAGAATCCACACATTTGCTGTATAATAGCTATGCTAGTTTCAGGAAGTAATTTAACTTCTCTCAGACACTGTTTCTCCATCCATATACTGAGAAATTTAATTATGATGACTAGAGAGTAATATATTAGAAGTGTCCACTCTGTATATATAGTCTAATTCCTCACCAATGAAAGAATAAAAACCAGAAAGATATCTGCAGTGCTTCACTTTCTTCCAGGAGGAAATGTAGTTGATTTGCCAACCTTAGTTTCACCATCACCATCTAAGACCTGGGCCACTTTCTTACTGATATTGACTTTAAAGCATTCCCCACTTGATTTGGAGAAGGAACTTGCACTCGTGTGTAAATATAATTAAGTTTATTTGCTGCCAGCAATGGAGACTATTGATTCACTAGTAAGAAATACAAAATAGCAAAAAAGCAGGAAAAAAAGAGTCTCCTCATACCTAAATGAAGGACAGTCAAATGTCTCTTAAAATGAGCCTGATAGATTTTATATCATGAGCTTATAAAATTACTCAAAGCATGATGCCAAAGAGATTTCTAGCTTCTGCAAGGAATTAAAGGGTAAATGCAATTACCAGAATTTTGTTTCCAGTGGTTTTTTTTTTTTTTAATCAACCTTTTCCCTTTAGATAACTGTGATTTAATTTTTAAAATAATCAAATCCAAACCCCATAAACAATTGTGCTTTCAAATTCGGGTTTGAGCTCTGATCACAGCAAATCACATTAAAAATAATAATAATATGGGCCTCCAATGGGCCTCCAATGGGCCTCCAACACAAATAGGGGAATGTAAGAAACAGAACTAAGGAATGGATCTGGTAATTTTAGGAATCACTATTTATTATAATAAGATTATTTTTGGTGCCTAGAATATACAAAATGTTCTCTCTCTCTCTCAATATATAACTACAATTATTGTATGTGTGTGTGTATAAACACCCTCTATATAAAAATCACTCTATATTACAGTATAATTTTAGATGAAGAACAATGAAAACAACAGTAAAACAATTTTGGCAACAAGATGGGGAAAGAAAAAATATAACAATTCAAATTAAGAATATTCATTATCTATATTTACTGTTTATCTCCTTGAGCAGAGGTTGACAAAAAATACAGCTTGTTAGCCAAATCTAGCCCACTATTAATTTCTACATGGTCCATGAGCTAAGAATGATTTAAATTTTCAAATGTTATATAAATATCTATATAATATCTTCCATTTTGTTTCTTTGCCCCCCAAACCTAATATACTTTCTATCTGGATCTTTGCAAAAAGAATTTGTCAGCCATTATCCCAAAGGGGAATCTTTTTTTTTTTTTTTTTTCTAGAAGACTGTGTGTGTTCATACCAAAATTGAGTGCTTACTACATACCAGTCCATATGCTAATTTTCCATGGCATATCCCATTAAGTATTCACAATAGCATTTTATGGTAAGCAGGTACTGTTATTTCTGATTTCTGGGAAAAGAAATTGATGCTCAAGGATGGTAAGTTTCTTCCTTAGGGCCACTAGGTTACCAAGAGCTGTGAGTGAGAGAGAAGCCTTGAACCGGTGACGGCTGGGCATGTACATTCAACACAACAGCCCAGACAGGGTAAATCAAATGAGCAAAGCTATAAAATCTGTATTTAGAAAACCATAGTTGAAGAACCACACTAAGCATTGAAATGAACAAGGCTTGGTTAAGAAGAAATGAAGGATAAGGTTAGAATTGCAGGTAAGATTCAGTTAGCAAAAGGTGTCAAAGACCAGCTATATTTTTAGCTTTTAAGGAATCTCCATACTGTTCTCCAGAGTGGCTGCATCAATTTACATTCCTACTAACAATGCAAGAGGGTTTCCTTATCTCCACATATTCTGCAGCATTTATTGTTTGTAGATTTTTGGTGATGGCATTCTGATTGGTGACCCCTCATGGTAGTTTTGATTTGCATTTCTCTAATAATTAGTTACATTGAGCATTGTTTCCATACCTCTTGGCCATCTATGTGTCTTCCCTGGAGAAATGTCTACTTCTGTCTTCTGCCCATCATACTACTGGGCATAAACCCTGAGAAAACCATAACTCAAAAAGACACATGCACCTCCCAAGTTCACTGCAGTACTGTTTACAATAGCCAGGACATGGAAGCAACCTAAATGTCCACTGACACAGGAGTAGATAAAGAAGATATGTACATATAGACAATGGAATATTCAGTCAATTCAGTCACTCAGTCGTGTCCGACTCTTTGCAACCCCATGAATCACAGCACGCCAGGCCTCCCTGTCCATCACCAACTCTTGATGTTTACCCAAACTCATGTCCATAGAGTCAGTGATACCATCCAGCCATCTCATCCTCTGTCTTCCCCTTCTCCTCCTGCCTCCAATCCCTCCCAGCATCAGAGTCTTTTCCAATGAGTCAACTCTTCGCATGAGGTGGCCAAAGTATTGGAGTTTCAGCTTCAGCACCAGTCCTTCCAATGAACATCCAGGACTGATCTCCTTTAGAATGGACTGGTTGAATCTCCTTTCAGTCCAAGGGACTCTCAAGAGTCTTCTCCAACACTACTCAGCCATAAAAAGGGATGAAACTGGGTCTTCTGTAGAGACATGGAGGGACCTAGGGTGTGTCATACAGAGTGAAGTAAATCAGAAAGAGAAAAATAAATATTGTATATTAACTCATACATGTGGAATCTAGAAAATGGTACAGATGAACTTATTTGCAGAGCAAGAATAGAGATGCAGACACATGTGTAGGCATGAGGGTGGGATGAACTGGAAGACTGGGATTGACATATATACACTGCCATGTGTAAAATAGACAGCTAGTGGGAACCTGATGCATAGGGAGCTCAGTTTGGTGCTCTCTAGTGAACCTAGATGGATGAGATGAGAGGTGGGTAGAAGGTAGGGCAATGGTTGGGGGGGGGGCAAAAATGTATATATACAGCTGATTCACTTTGTTGTACAACATTGTAAAGCAACTATACTCCAAAAAAACCACCACACACACACACATTTCCCCTTTAGGATGAGATAAACAGTAACAACCAATGCTTAGTCCAGAGCCCACGTTGTAGGAAGGATGCCTTCTGAGCACTTGGGCACCTAGAAGCTCCGTGAAGCTTTCACATCAGGCACTCTGCATGTCACTACAGACAACAAAGGGATGAAGGTAGTGATACTGGAAATCACACTTTGGAGGATGGGTTGGAGGGTGGGAGACACCTAAAATCTAAATCAAAATAGCCACCCTAAGATCAGGCAGTCAATTCCAGAGGTCTCAGTAAAGAGATGATGTAATTTAAAGACAAAAGACACAAAGATTATTGTTAAGAAACATATAGATTCTAATGTTAGCTCAAACAGTTTTTCTGGTGCAAGTTATTTTACACCTCTGTCTATTTTCTGATTTGCATCATGATAAAGAAAAAGCAGAGAGTTGTGACTATCAAATAAGTTGATATACATAAACAGTGCCTAGCAGACAATAAGTGTTATGTAAGCTTTTTTGCTGTTGTTATTATTGTTGCTATTATTATTATCATGACTGATGGAAAGGAGAAATTATAATACTACATATTTTGAGGAAGCAGAGATAGGTGAGGTTAGATGATGACTACCAGAGTAACTGTCTCTTCCTTGGTAACTCAGATGGTAAAGAATCAGCCTGCAATGCAGGAGACCTAGGTTTGATGCCTGGGTAGGAAAGATCCCCTGGAGAAGGGAATGGCAACCAAATCCTGTATTCTTGCCTGGAGAATTCCATGAACAGAGGAACTTGGTGGGCTACAGTCCATGGGGTTACACAGAGTCTAACATGACTGAGCAACTAACACTTTCACTTTTTTATCAGAGTATTTAAGGTATTAGATTCTATAAGGATAAAAATGTGAAAAGGAAAGAGATCTTGAATTTAAAAAAATTTCAGAGGCAGAGCTCACAGAATTTTGTAATAGAGTAAGTGTATTGTTTAAGTGCTGCTGCTGAAGCTAAGTCGCTTCAGTCGTGTCCAACTCTGTGCGACCCCACAGACAGCAGCCCACCAGGCTCCCCCATCCCCGGGACTCTCCAGGCAAGAACACTGGAGTGGGTTGCCATTTCTTTCTCCAATGCATGAATGTGAAAAGTGAAAGTGAAGTCACTCAGTCGTGTCCAACTCTCTGCAACCCCATGGGCTGCAATATAAGTGAGAGACTATTTAAAGATAGTTTGTGATAGGGCAAATGTAACCACAAAGTGCTACTATCAGATTTGGATTCAACTTAAGGAATATACTGGAAAAGGGAAACACTAAGAAAATATAATTGTCACTTTTAAGAGTAAAGTTGAACAATGTTGGTGTCACTAAAAAATTTCACAGAATGGGAAAAAGTAACTTTATGTTCTTTTTGGGTTCCTGGGATTCAATGTTAATAAAATGTATATAAGCTGCTTTGATAAACTCTTACATCACTACAGTTTCTTACAGTAATGATCTAGTCCAAAGACTGGAAAACTTTCTCTGTAAGGCAACACAGAGTAAAATTTTTTAAGCCTGTGATCCTTAAGGTCTATGTCACAGCTACTCAACTTTGTCATTGTAATGTGAAAGCAGCCACAGACAATATGTAGACAATTGAGCATGACTGTGTTCTGATAAAATTGTATTTGCAAAAACAGGTGGCTAGCTAAATGTGGAGCATGGGCCATAGTTTTCCCATTCCTAGTATAGTCAGAAACCAAATCTGGCTATTTGTACTACTGTTTTTCTCTGCACAACAGTGCCTTTTTATTTTACTCATGTTAACCTGTAAGGAAAAATGTACATTATATTACTGGCAAAATCACACCAATAATAGATAAACCAATGTACAGTCATGCAAGTGGTCTTTTAAAGTTTATCAAAATGGGTCATATTTTTGACTACTTTGAATATATAAATATTTCTGACCTCAAGCTATTAATGTCTAAAAATCTGACTAGGAGTTGTAACATTTTGTAACGACTCGATTTAAGAAAGGTAAAATACTTAACCCAGTTCCATCCTATGTTAAGATTCCTTTAATTGATAGCTAATATTTTTCTTCTTATAACAGTAATAGGAAATCCAGTTATCTTGAACAAATAAGATCATGAATGTGTACATGTATGTATTTTTTCCTCTCCAAGTAGACTGATAGATAGACATGGAGAATACATTTCAATAAGTTATATTGAGAATAAGGATGTTTTATCTCAGGAGAAGGCAACATATTAAAAAAAATCATATCTTCTGGAGAATCTATAGATTGTAGGACCTGAACTCTGATCCGTTCTAATTTCTCTCTTTTTTTTTTAACACTTTTTTTTCTTTGGTAAGATTTTTGTTTTTATTTTTTGGCTGCACCACATGGCAAGTGGGTTCCTACTTTCCTGACCAAGGATTGAATTTGAACCAAAAGTGCAGAGTCCCAATCACTGGATGACGAGGGAAGTCCCCCTTATAATTTCCCTTTCATTACTCTCTTCAACTCTCATGTCTTTCCTGAGTAGGAAGCAGGCAGTTAGAATAGATAAATACTATGCTAGTTGAGTAGGCTGTTAAGTAGAAATACAGTAAGGACAACTTCAAAAATGAAAGGGTTAAATTCTAATTGCCCCAGAAACCCTCAAATAGTTTCAGTCTCTTGCCTCAAGAAATATGAGTGTCTTTTACAAAATCAAAGAAGTTGTTCACTGACACCACAGTCAAATGATAAAACTTTTATGTCAGAATCTTTTTGTTGAAAAGACGCTTCATACAGCTGTCTTTAGAACTGCTGGAGAGGTTTACGACTCCTTGAGACATGCAAAAGTTGTTATTCTGCAATTGTATTTCTGGGATGATGGCTACTTAAATTGAGGTGACTCACCTTCAGAATGCATCACATAATTACCTGGCTCCCCCTACTGCATTAAGGTGTTAGTTATAGTAGCTAATTAGTGACCTCTTTGAAGGAGATCCGATCATATGGGTTTTCATTTATGGGTGCTTCTATTCTCCATACACGCTGCAGAGAAAACCTCCCAGCAACTGTGATTATTACCATTATTTCACTTTTATTGCTTTTCCCATTCAAAGAGAGACCACAGAAAAGTCAACAGTGTAGTTAATTTGCTTTAGCAAACCGGAAAATGAAAGATAATATTATTTCCTTATGAGTTAGAAACTACCCAAGAATATAACTACAGGTGCTAAAAGTTTAGTGCAGCATCTAAACAGCAATCCCTATTTTGCATATCTCAACTTTCCTATTTCCTGTGAAGACACATAACATATTAAACTGATAACACAATCAAAAGTGAAGGCAGACGCTGTAAAATTCTTTCAACCCAGACCCTTGTAAACTTTGCCTAACTACTCTACGGCTCATTTTGGAACTTGGGTTTATGGCCCATACATTTTCCGCTTTGTCACTGTAGGCAAACCCTGGAGTTTGAAAAGAAAATAGATATTTTAGTTGTCTCCCACTCATTCTGCCCCCCCCCCGAGTCAGAGACTCCCAGTTTGTACCTATCAGAATATTTTTCTAATTGTGTCTTTTTGATATAATTGCTAGTTTTAATATGACTATAGTATATTATCTCTTCCTGGACTATCATTTTTTTCCACATAAAGATATGAACTGGTAATTACCAAAAATAATACATCATTAAGTGGGGAGATAGATGATAGCTCATCACACTGAAAAATAGAAAAGCAGCAAATAAACATGGATATCTCAGGTAAAAATGAAGATTGAGGATTTTATTGTGTATGTATCCTTAGTTGAACATTTTAGAGAACCAGGAGATAAGCTTAGGATAATACTATACTTCAATGTGTAAAATCTACCCCAATTGGTTAATTAATAAAGTGACAAATGATAAAGGGAAAAGCTTTGTTTATAATCCAGTAATTCTTACTATCTTAGATCAGAAAAGGAAGAGGAGAGTATAGAAATAATCAAGTTGACAACAACCAGTTCTGACACAGTTCACTCCAAAAGTAGGACTTGCACATGGAGGGAATTATATATATGGATTTTATCTGGGAGAAAATGTCACGGGGCTGTGAAAAGAAATATGGAAAATAAAAAAGGCAATGCAAATGTTTCATTAGGTTTGTTAGCATGAGGACAACTGAGGAAGGAAGGGTAAGAAAGAGAGAAAAGGAAGAAAATAGGGAAGAAATAAAGAATGAAAGAGAGAGGGAAGGAGGGAGGGAGGAAATAAAAAGGGAATGTTTAGAAGGAATAAGTGAGAGTGTTCAGTCATGTCCAATACTGTGCCATCTCATGGATTATAGCCCACCAGACTTCTCTGTCCATGGGATTCTCCAGGAGAGAATACTGGAGTGGGCTGCCATTCCTTACTCCAGGGGATCTTCCCACCTTAGGAATTGAACCTGTGTTTCTTATCTTCTATACCGGCAAGTGGATTCTTTACCACTAGCACCACCTGGGACGTCCATAGAAGGAATAACTGGAGGACTATTTTATATGGTGCTTGGAACCAATTGAATTAAGAAGTAAGCATTAAGAATATCTAGGACCTTTTGGAGAACTCAAAGAAATCCTCTCAGAATTGATAAGTGGAGGGTGTAGTATTAGTCCTTTGGCTCATATTCCCCATCTTTTTTTGAATGTTATCTTAGAGAGTGTTAGTTGCCTCATCGTTCTGAGTTGTGACATATGTTGTCATTAAAGAAGCTCAAAGAAAGGCAGCAAGACTCATGAGTGAGGCTAGAAGCCACCAGAGTGAAGTGAGCCAAGGCCACGTAGAACATTATCTTGGGCCAGAATCAGAGGTGAAGGAATGAGGCAGGGCAAGAGAGACGTTGGATGGAATTAGGGCCAAGGTTGAACCATTCACCTGTAGACACAATTGAGTCAGTTCAGATCACTCCTCAATCCCTACAGAGCCACTTGATGGGAAAAAGTGAACCCTCTGAGCCTGCAAAACAGAATAGCACATCATCCTGAGGACTCAGATGATCCTCTCATGGAACCAAACTGTAGTTAAAATGAGAAGAAAATCGAGGGAAATATTTAGCATTTTCTAAAGAATGCAAAATGCCTTGGTCTCTATGAAATCATTTTTCTTTCTTCAGCATTTTGTCTATGGATAACAATGTACCATTATGAGGGGAAAAAAGAGCTCCATGATGGTGGGGACAAAAAGAAAAAAAGGAAGGGAACTGAAAATGCAGCAGCAGAATTTATATGCAAACAGACAGTAAAAGGAACTGACATGGCATCAAATTGGATTAATAACACAGACGGCAATCTAAGAAACCCTCCCAAGAAATAAACAAAAATGTGAAAGGAATGTAAGAGGAGAAAGGTGGATGAAAGTGCTGTGTCTTATACAATCCTCACAGCTCTGTAGCAACCCGGAGGCCACATAGCCCAGACAGTGGGATTGTAAGAAGAAAACAGCCTGGCTCTCTGAGTGACCTCTTCCTCACTGTCTCAGAGAGGAAACAAGAATTAGTTGAGTCATAATGAGAGCAACAACCACAAATTTCTTTATTGTGTTAAAGCACTGAGTTTTCTCCTTTTCTTTCTCTTCCTCCCTCCTCCCTTCCCCCTTCTTTCCTTCCATCTTTCTTCCTTTCCCTTCTTTCCTCCTTCCCCATTTCCCTTTCTTTCTTACCCACTTATTACTAAAGAATAACATACCCTATTCTAACTAACACAGAAATTAAAAGATTAATTGTTTTTGGTCCCTGACCAGAGATCTAACCTGTGCCCCCTGCAGTGGAAGCAGAGAGTCTTAACCACTGGACCACCAGGGGAATCCCAGTTGTTCTAAACCAACCCACAAACACCTTGGTTAGCCCAATTATCGCTAAGATTACAACTATAACAGAAGAACAGCTACTGACAATGAAAAAATGTGATTACACATGTTTATATTAGAACTTTTGGCCCAATTTCTGGAGCTCTGAATTAATTATGACAATAGATGGAAATGGTTTCTGAACATCCCTAATGCAATAAGCATTTATTTACGGCAATAAGGATCCCTAATGCAATAAGCATTTTCAGATTACACACTTTCCCAACCCATATATATACTATAATCAATATTGTTGCAAAAATTTTCAAATGATTAGCAAATAATTCTGAGATATTATTTATTTCAGACTAAATGAAAATCAAAGTTAAACAGCTGTAGTAGAAGGGAAAACATCATTTCATATTGATAAAAGACACAATTCATAACGGAGTTAAGAGTCATAAATCATTATGGAACACAATATTGAATCAAAACAAATTAAGTAAATGCTCTTTGAAAATGGAACATGACTTTAATATGGCTTTCTCAGCTTTGAAGAGATCAAAATGAGGCTAAAGAGTAGTTTAATTTAAAGGGCTGAAATACATAAATAAAATGTACAGAGAAACAACTGAACATTAATGAACAATAAAGTACGTAACAAATACCAAGAGCTGTTCTCTTAAAATATACAATTGCTGTCTGCTTTATTCTTAGCTGCTTCATCACAAGTAGTTATTTAACCCTTAAGGTGGCTCGGAGGTTAAAGAGTCTGCCTGCAATGCAGGAAACCTGGGTTTGATCCCTGGGTTGGGAATATCCCTNGCTGAAATACATAAATAAAATGTACAGAGAAACAACTGAACATTAATGAACAATAAAGTACGTAACAAATACCAAGAGCTGTTCTCTTAAAATATACAATTGCTGTCTGCTTTATTCTTAGCTGCTTCATCACAAGTAGTTATTTAACCCTTAAGGTGGCTCGGAGGTTAAAGAGTCTGCCTGCAATGCAGGAAACCTGGGTTTGATCCCTGGGTTGGGAATATCCCTTGGAGAAGGAAATGGCAACCCACTCCAGTATTCTTGCCTGGAGAATCCCATAGACGGAGGAGCCTGTTGGGCTAAAGTCCACAGGGGTTGCAAAGAGTCGGACATGACTGAGCGACTTCACTTCATGGGAGTGAACAGGGACAGAGTAACAAGAACACTTTGAGGGACTTAAACTCATTTTTGGTTTATCCTTTTAAAGGTTTCTTAGGTCATGGATAAATTCCAAATCTTTAATATGATTTTGAAGTCTCTGAAGATGGCTTGACACGATGAGTATTTTTTCAAACATCTGGCCAAGGCATAAAGCATTCCATCAGTAAGAAGGACATATATTAGGCTAAGCTAGAAGAGATTCTGAAAAACAAATTATGGCTGTATACAATTCAAAAAAGTAGAAGAATGCTTCATTCTGAGACACCAGAAGGAAATGTGAACATCAGGGGTCATATAAACTGATTTGTGTCTGTTTTTATAATTATGCCTTAGCAACAACTGTACATTTTATATTAGTTACAAATAACCTCTTTGTAGAAAGGTCAGTCTGTCACCATCTGCATCTGAACAGTAAACAAACTTCAGGAAGTGTTCTCAGACACAACAGAGCAAAGTGAAGCAGGATCCGACCAAGTATTTTCAGAAGACTTGAGACTTAAAGGTAACATCCAGAAGAAATACAAATAAGTAGTTAATTCATTTGTAAGGCCAGAATTGTCATCAGTGTTCAAGTGGAAGAATCTTAGTGCAAAGATCTCGTGTATCAGCTTCAGTGGTGCTGGGAGACTGAGCTACAGAAAACAACTGGAGAAAATGGACTAAGGTCAGAGCCCTTGAAGGGATGGGACAAGCAGTAGGAAGTGGAGTCAGGGTAAACTGTGAACTGGATTATAACTCTTAAAAACAGTTGTTATTAATTGGAAGCAATGCCATCAGAAGTCAGTATCCATCAGTTCCTATATAATCTCAGGTCAGAGAAAAAAGGACTGGATTCTGAGGGTGGGAAGTTGGCATAGAGAATCCTATGTGGAAGGCAGATATGGCTATATACTTGTAGAAGCAGGACCTAGTCTTAGGACTGAATTCTGTCAACAGATTCATACGTCTACCACGTTGCAAGATAGGAAATTAAAAGCCTAGCATCTGATGTCATAGGGGCAATTCTTATTTTTCCCCCCAAAATGGACAAATATCATCAATATTGATGGAAGAATAATTATGTAGGTAGTTGTGTACTAGTTTCTGCAAAAGTTGGTATCTACCTAAGACCTTGTCCAAATACATAAGAATGTATTGTTTATTCCTTTTTTAAATTTAAATTTATTTATTTTAACTGGAGGCTAGTTACTTTACAATATTGTATTGGTTTTGCCATACATCAGCATGAATCCACCATGGGTGTACACGTGTTCCCCATCCTGAACACCCTCTCACATCCCTCCCCATACCATCCCTCAGATATTATGAGTTCAGTAATGTCTATCGTCCCTTTTAAATCTAATCTAGAACCATTGGAAGTTTCTCAACATTAAAGTGTATCTATATAAGAACAAACAATACAAGAAAGAAAGTGCAGTCACTCGTCATGTCTGACTCTTTGCCACCCCATGGACTGTAGCCTACCAGATTCCTCCATCCATGGGATTTTCCAGGCAAGAATACTGGAGTGGGNATTAAAGTGTATCTATATAAGAACAAACAATACAAGAAAGAAAGTGCAGTCACTCGTCATGTCTGACTCTTTGCCACCCCATGGACTGTAGCCTACCAGATTCCTCCATCCATGGGATTTTCCAGGCAAGAATACTGGAGTGGGTTGCTATTTCCTTCTCCAGGAGATCTTCCTGACCCAGGGATTGAACCCAGGTCTCCTACATTGTAGGCAGACGCTTTACCATCTGAGCCACCAGGGAAGCTTCCCTCAAAAACATACATCCATTATGATCCATTTTCACTCTTGACCAAGAAACTCACATCTTCTTCCACTTCTCCCACCATGAACCATCCTCCACAGAGTAACGACTGACATTTTGAAGATGCAGTCTATACCACTCTCCCTTTTAAAACCTTTAATGTTTCATGCTAACAGTTGATTGAAATCAAGCTCTGCTCAAGATCTTCAAAGCCATGAAAGGTCTTGCTCCTCATGGATGATGTCTCCAAACCCACCTATGCCAACCCCCTTTACAGATGTGCTATAGGCACTTTGGCTTTCTATTGGTTTCTTGAGCTTCACATACCCTTACTATGATGGTGCCCTTGTCCTTATTGAGATCTCTTCTTGAAAATTTCCTCTTCTGCCTGGTGAAATTACTGATGTCTCCCCATCCTTTGTAAGTTAGTTGAAATATCACATCCAGTGGGGGCCCTCTCCCATTTTGCATGTAGTCTTTATCATGCAATAAATATTTTTTATATTCAAAAGAAAGACTACTTATTTATGTGATTACTTATTTGCAGACCCTTTTCCCTCTTAGGATTTAAACCCCATGAGGTAAGCATCCATGTTTAACCTGTTAATCACTCTATTTCAATGCTTATACCCTTAATTGGCATTAAGGTAGCATTCAATGTTTGTTTATTTGATGAATGGATGCATAAATTAATCAGGAATGAGAAGTTGCTGATCCTTGCCTATGGAAATAATGTCACCAGGCATATGTATCTCTTGATAATATAAAACTTAAAAATTTGAGCATTAGTAGCTGAGGAGAAATGTCTTTGCGGAAGAGAAGCTTGAGCAGCGAAGTTTCAAATTTCCTGGCTCTCAACATCCCCTTCCCTTTGAATAGTTTCTTACCTTCTTTCCTACTTCTTGAACACTACTGTCTTCTTTCATATTCTGTGCACTTTTTGAAGATCTGCTTTAAGAGTAGGCAAAATCCCCACTAATTATCTATTATTTAATGGCTTTGATAGCTCTGCTGAGATAAATTGGAACTTTCGAAGGTCTATGGATAAAGTTAACGAAAGAAATATGTATAGAATGAACATGAAATAAAATCATATCTAACTTAGATATGACTTTACTATGAAGAGTAACTTTTGTAATTCATGGATCTTATTCTTCACTAGGTTTCCCAAGTGGAAAGGAGAGAGAGAGAATGAAGGTATGGCACCAAAAGAAGTATTCCCCTCCTTTAATGGTTATATTTTCTCTTTCACTTAATGTCTAAGAGATACAAGTCTTACATGAAAACCCAACAAACAGAAAAATATACTGGTTTGTTTACCATATCTGAAGATAATCATGATCTATTGGCATTTTTTTAGATCAATGTCTACATATGATTAAAATGAGTATGGAGCAGTCCCAAATAAAATACTTCAGAGACAGGAAGGAAGGGGGCAGGACACAAGCACTAAAAGAATGATACAACCATTAAGAACAGGACCCCACAAAAAAATGATTAGAACCAACGAGGCCCAAGATGGTGGAAGATTTGATTTCCAGTATGCCTTGAGTCTCAATATACGCTCATTCTAATGCCTTTAGCTAAATTACACTCCCATAGGCACAATAAAAAAGCAAAAAGTGGGTGGTATCAATTCATGGAAATCCTCACCTCTTTAAGATAGTTAGAATATTCCTCCCACTCATTGGCCTGTGAAATTACCCAACCCATTAAATTAACTAACCACCTTCATACCTCAAGGTTCTCTTGCCTTTTGAGATGGACCACATTCTGTCTATGGAAAATGTATTTCTTTAATTAAACCTGCTCTCACTTTATTATGGCTCACTGTTGTTGTTGTTTTTAATTGGACAATGATTGCCTTACAATGTTGTACTAGTTTCTGCTGTACAATAGTGTGAATTAGTATGACTCATTTTTGAATTCTTTCCTGCGTGAAGCCAAGGATCTTATTTGGCAGCCCATCCCAGGGACTCATCCAAGACCAGGAATATGACCATCCTCTCATACCCCATTTTTTCTACAACATTTTCACCTTTCTAATTGCTAGGAAATGTGCAAAGCTTCTTGCTGACTGACTAGAGAACTTCCTACATGTCAAGCTACCATGGAAAGATGGATGAACTAAACAATATCTTCATGGGATTTGAAGTCTTAGAGAAAGGCAGACATTAAACAAATTGTTACCACATTTTAACAATGAGTTAGGTTCAGTTCAAACCATATTAGTTGGTTAAAATGTTTTGCCCCTGGTGCTTGGTGCTGGGCCTGCAGAAAGAGAAATAAGCATAGGATAGATCAGGGCTCCAAAATCACTGCAGATGGTGACTACAGCCACGAAATTAAACGATGACTGCTCCTTGGAAGAAAGGTTATGACAAACCTAGACAGCATACTGATAATCAGAGATATTTCTTTGCTGACAAAGGTCCATCTAGTCAAAGCTATGGTTTTTCCAGTAGTTATGTGTGGATGAGTTGGACTATAAAGAAAGCTGAGCTCCAAAGAATTGATGCTTTTGAACTGTGGTGTTGGAAAAGACTNTAATTTGTGCTTCATGAACATAATTTCATTGTTAAGTTATTGCAGACCAAGTTAATGTCTTTTAAGTTAACAAAGCTTTTAAGTGAAACAAATTTAGATATTTTCCATGTGCAAATGTGAAGAATATACATTCTTGAGGTGCAGCATGAAATATTTCCAAGTCTTATTTAGCCAAGGAATTTTTTTTTGGCTGGGTAGGGGGTGCGGGGTGGTGGGTATGTGTCTCTCTTAGTTCCAGTGACTACAATTGTCTCCTGGGAAGAACGTAGATAATCCCCTAAAACAGGATCCTATTCTCCAAACTGAGATGGGGTGGGAGGAATTGAGAGTAGCACAGACATCTATACTGTCCATGTATCCTATATAAAATAGATAGCTAGTGGGAAGCTGAGTGTAGCACAGGGAGCTGAGCCCAATGCTTTGTGATGATCTAAAAGGGTAGGATGGGGGGAGAGGAGAGAAGAGAGAGGCTCACAACTGACAGGGACAGAACGAAGGGACAAAATAAGTGACTAAATAGTTAATCCCACTAGGGGATTGTAAATAGAAACATAAGGGAGACTCCTGTAAGTTACTGATTACTCGAGAAAGCAGATTTGCTTAACCACAAAACCAAGCAGGCTTGGTTAACAACAAAACCATGCGACAGAAGCACAGGACATGCCCCCAAACAATAAAACAGTGGTGACATGAGCCCGACATCCTGTCTAGTGAGCTCAATAAGTTAATGACACCCAGTACAGGCTCTGTGCACACAAAAAATAATCATTTATGGAAAGGTGACTTTTCAAGATGAAAAAAACCTTCATTGTACTAAAACCTGAAAATATTTTTCTAAAGTGATATATGATAGTCCTGACCTAACCATACAGAGACAAGTAAACTTCCCTGCCCTGCCTGGGGGGAGGACTGATGATGAAAACATGATGTCTAGTCAACAAAGGCAAAGGTCTTCTCCCTCTCCCCACTTTTCCTTTGATTATAAAACTGTAGCCCAATAAGTTCTCTGGGTGGGGCCTTTCTCGCCCACCCACTTGTACATCTCACAAGTGCCCTATTCTAATAAGTCATTTCTTATCTACCACTCTGCTCTTTCACTGAATTCTTCTCTGCACTGAAACATAAAGGACTATGGTGCCTGAGCTCTTCAGAAGCCCCCTGGAAATGACACTTACCAGTTTCACAGGGAATATATGTATACTTATGGCTGATTCATATTACTGCACAGCATAAACTAATGCATTATAAAGCAATTATCCTCCAATTTAAAATAAAGTTAATCATGACATTAAAAAAAAAAAAACAGTCATCCTAACAGATTAGAGGTGGTATCTCATTATGGTTTTGATTTGCATTTCCTTGATAATTAATGATGCTGAACATATTTTTATATGCCTGTTAGCCATTAGTACATCTTCTTTGGAAAAAGAGTTGTTCAAGTCTTTTGCCCCATTTTTAATTGCTATTTGTTATTCTGTTTTGTTTTGTTTCATTGTCACTAAGATGTAGAAATTCATTATAAGTTTTGGAAATCAACCCTTTATCAGGTATGTAGTTTGCAACTGTTTTCTCGAATTCTTTGAGTTGCCTTTTAATTCTGTTGATTGTTTTCTTTGCTGTGCGAAAGATTTTAGTTTGCTTTAGAAAATGAAAAGCAAACTTGAGATATCCTGAGGCCCTGGAAGGAGCACTGGACTGGGAGCCAGAATGTCTGGATCTGGTCTGCAAATAAACAGGTAATATCAAATGTGAGTCTTTAGACTTATTTTCTCTGAGCTCTGTTTCATCATTAAAAACCAGGTGATTTCTAAGGTCTTTTCTAATGAATGCACCACAAGGAAGGTCTCTACTTTGCTCCATAGTCATTTCTAGGCATTTGGCAATCTTCAGAGTCAGAAAGTCCTTTTCACTGAATAGTCGACAAGGTTTCTATTAATAACAAATTTGCTGTTGAATTTAAGGCACACTTTTATTGCAATGTGACTTAAATAGGCCTTTATGAAAGGTGTCATTCTAATGTATGACTTTTTCACACATTAACCAATTTTAAATAAAATGCTGAACAAATTTGGTCGGTTTTTAGCTTTTGAGTCCAATTATGAAGCCAGGTACAATATTATTATCTGCTGTTCTCAAGGACAACTTTAAATGAGATGTCACACTGAAGTAATATTATGCCTCTTAGAAGAGGAACCTATTTTAATAATGAAATGGAGTAAGAAGTCATTCACATAGAGGAGAATGCAGTATTCTAATATCTCAGACACTTTTTATTTCCGATGCTTTACTTACATCATGCACCAGGGAAATAAGCCAGTTTCAGCCTTCCTTACAGGTTTGTCTGTAAATCAACACAATATATGACCAACAGCATACACAATTTCACACCAAACAAGAAGGTGGATTGAGTGGCCACTGTACCTCTTCATTTAAAACAGGATTTCCAACCTCAATAGTACTGCTGACATCTTGAGCCAGATGAATTTTTTTTTTTGCTTTGGAGACTAGGGACCACACACTGTCTCTCCCTCTTAGACACCTCCCCAGCTGGGAAAACCAAAAGTGTCTCCAGAGTTAATCAATGATCTGTAGGGAAAAGTATTGCCCCAGTTGAAAACTACTGATTTTAAAATATATACACATTACATCTACCTTATATAATCTCTTTCCCTTTCTCAGCATCTCTCTCTCTGGTTTGGTAAACCTGTATAGTGTTTTCTTATAGATTTGTATAAATACTTTTTTTTCTGACATTTATTATCTTTCATCTAAAGATTCATTTCCAGAACACAATCATGAAATATTTGCATGATTGAGATGAAAACAATATTTTTTTTTTAATCAATTACCTCCTTTTGGTCAACCACACTGAATACAGAAGCTAATACTTCCCTTCCCAGCTGTCCTTCCAACCCCGGAATGATGACTTTCAGTGGTCAGGGAATTGCTACCTGACGAGGTGACTGACTTCAGATTTTGAAAGCTCTAGTTATCAAAGAGCTCTGTCTTAGATTGAGCTGAAGTATGTCTGCACATCTCTTCAAACGATGGCCTCCAGAGATATAGCATGACCCGCTACTTTCACCTTTTAAACCTATTTGCCTTTGTGTTCTGTTTCCCACTATTCCTGTCAAGGTAGTCTAAACCTTTACCAAAAAAGCAAACAAAAAAGGACAAAAACTTGTTCCTTGATTACTACACTGGTTTCATCACTGGTTTCACTGCTTGCTCTCTTTCTACCAAGTGCACACATGTCCAGTTCATCTTTTCTAATGATATAATTTTCATTGCCTGCCTAAATTATAAAGGTCTCCCTCCCTCTTCAAAATGAAGCTCAAACTTTAACTCAGAGAAGAACCTGAGAAAGGCTTGAATGAGCCCAGTGGGTATCCTGTGTGCCCTTTTCAACACTCTGGCCTGCTTCATAAGGCCAGTTTCCCATCCTCTCATGCCCTCTTGTCTTAATGCTTCTTCACCTCTCTTCGCCTTTGTTATTCTGTATATTGCACAGCAACATCTCTATTCTGATGCTTAGTCTGTTCTTATAAAATTGTGCTAACTGGGACTCCCC
The DNA here is from genome assembly GCA_006410875.1 of Neotragus pygmaeus. Taxonomy (NCBI): domain Eukaryota; kingdom Metazoa; phylum Chordata; class Mammalia; order Artiodactyla; family Bovidae; genus Neotragus; species Neotragus pygmaeus. Next base: position 176,059 of record SJYV01031753.1, on the reverse strand, counting down.
TTGGTGGTCTAGCTGTTAAAACTGCGCCTTCCAGTTCAGAGGGTGTGGGTTCAATCCCTGGTCAGGGAGCTAAGATCTCACATGCCTCATGATCAGAAAACTAAAACACAAAAAAGAAGCAACACTATAACAAGTTCAATGAAGACTTAAAGAATGGTACACACAGGGAAAAAAAAGAAAAAAGAAAAAAACTATGTTAACTGGAAATCTAAATTCATCTACTTCATAAATATTTTCTATACTATAGCCCATAACTTCTATTCTGATTTCTCATTTTTCTCCACAATCCATAGTAACTATATGCCTCTACTTTCCTCATGTAGAATTCTTATCTCTCACATTTTCTTTTCCCTCCTCAAATTCATTTCCTTACACAAAAGTAGTTGTTATAAAATTATTGCAGAATCAACACTGCTTGATTTGAATCAGCATACCGTTCCAGTGTTTGGACTTGATGGAAGTCACAGAGAGGAAGAACACTTGCTTTTCTTGAAGACCAAAAGTGGAAAATTACAACTTAAAGACAGGGGTTATTTTTAAGGCCCCATCGAGAAAATGTGGCAATGAATTCTAGCTGCTCATTCATGTGTACAAACATATATAGCTGTTGCTTTATCAACATAAGCGTATGTTGGAAAAATGGGTTGCTTTGTTTATTTATATGCACATTTGTTTGTTTTGAAGTTTTAGGAAGAATGACAATATACAATTCAACCATGAGCTTGCTATGTGACCTTGTGCAAGTCCTCTAAACTATCTGAACTTTGTTTGGGGAGGGAAAAGGTGATCATAAGATTTCTGGAATCATGTTAAACCGAGCAGCTGAAATTTTTATTGATCTCAAAACAGAACTGTTCAGTAAGCAGTTGTTATCTTTTTATCCATCCTCGCCTTTCTCTTTGAAAACAGAGTTTCAGGTTTGTTCAAGCATCTATCCCTTACCTCTGTGACTTAGAGGTCAAGACCCAGTCCCAGCTCAGCAGTAAATACTGAATGTTGCAAGTAATAGTAGTGCTCTGATTCTCTTTATGGATGCACGAATGGGCAGGTAACCCTGTGAGAGCTGGCTGCAGGATTTCTGGGTAAGGTTAAATCAGTCATGATATAAAATCCCACAAAAAGGCTAGTCTTTTTTGCCCCCGAATATCTCATGTCTTGACTGGGGACTTAGATCATCTGTGGCTTTCTTGGGACAGTGAGTGGAACTGGAGTAAGGGAAGATTCACATGCTGTCAATGGTAAAAAAGAAGAAAAAAGTTGACATAATTGAGTTGCTAAATCAGTGCACTATGAAACTTGCCTGGGGCTGTGCTGGTAGTTCTTCCTATCTCCAGCCCAAACACCCCTCCTACCTACTCTTCACTTTTTCTTTCAGTATACAGTTCACTTCAGTTGTATTAGGCCAACAATTTTCATGCTAGGCATGACCTTGAGAATGAGCCCTCCTCGGAAACAGAGTGTGAACAGAACTGCCCTGTTATCAACTTGCATGCCTCTTTGAAAGGAACTTGCTTGTTCGGTACTTTTTCTTGTCCCTTTCTTCTATGGACTAGTTACGGGTCCAAAGAGTGAGAAATGAACAGATGAAAATGTTGATAGCATTCTATGGGACACTGAAGTTAAAGGGGAGAAATAAATTTTGGGGGGTGACACATTGGCTGAGAATAATCCACCCACATATGGCCCACTTACAAATGTATTCAGACATACAGTCCACCTACATCTTGAGAAACAGATATCTTACCTTGTTTAACCATAGCATTTCCAGGTCTCACTGTTTCAACAGCCTAACCTATTTCTATCTAATACACCATGTTTCAGTAAGACATCTTGCTTTGTGAGGTAACATATTCCTTCTATTCCCTTTTCATTTAAGTCAGTTTAAATAGCAGAATTCTCCTAGCTGCCAAATTTCACATCTGTGGACTGTCTATGAACAAAAGCAGGAAACAAAAAAAGCCATTACAAGGCAACTACTGAAAATGAACATCTAGAGGGCAATTCAAAGTGGGTTTAATTTAAATAGTCTTTGGAATGGAAAATTAATTTTTTTTATCATCAGACTCATATTTTGAGGTTTTACAACTGTTTGCATACCTTCATGCATTACAGAAATAAGAGTGAATATACTATAGTAGAAAATTTGAGAAGAATTCAGGAAAACTTGAACAGTTCTTCAAAGGGTTAAGTAACATGGGAAAGTTACTATGATTCAGAATTCAAGATCCAGGGAAATGATGAGTTCTTTGAATCCCTGATGAGACAGCCCAATGAGACACCCAAAATAATTAAACTAACCTTGTCATGATAAGGGCTCATTGGTTCTTCCAAGTGATGCGGGTCACTACCTGTGTGCTCTCACTAACCTGATGGGAAAACAACCTAGGAACGTCCATTTCATCACTTGAAAAAAACTGATGGCCTGTAGAATGCTTTCCAGCTGTGATCATCTACTGATCCATATGTGTGGGAGAGGCTCCCTTGTTCACCTTGCGCTGCTCCTTTAGTAAATTGACAAACTCCAGGGTTGACAGTTCTATAGAGCAGGTACTGTTTATGAGAAGAGTCTCTAGTGGCATCTCTAGAAGAGTCTCTAGACGCTAGTCTCTAAAGTCTAGAAGAGTCTAAGTGGTATGTACTAAGACAGTTACAGCTACACATGGATAAAGATGACCAAATTTAGAGTAGAAACATAAATGTGTGATGATGCTTTTAATTAATTATCACTATAGATTTTATGTACAACATTTAAAAAGTCTTCCCAATTGTTAGCTGAACCAATGTTGAGAAGCTATGAGAAACAGAATCATATGGCAGTACAAAAACATTCCCCTCCCAAACATGCACAACTTCATTTCTGTTCTAAATGTGAGGAGTCTAACTTTCTTAATTTGATGCACCATAAAATTCCAGAAAAAGAAGATTTTCAGCTGGTTTGTGATGTTAGTTTTCGACATGCATAATAATGGAAGTAATAATGCATATAACATTTTGGAAGTAATAATGCATATAACATTCCAAATCAAAAATACAAACAAAATTCTATCCATAGTATATCCTATCTTGCTCAAATTTTTAAATTTTAAAAGTGGCAAACAGAATTATGACCACATGCTACAAACATGTCTGTGTTCTATAAATATTAACTTATGTAGTAAGCCCTACTATTATTATCCTTATTTAATATGTGAATTATAAAAAGTTAGAAAAGACTGGTAAAGACAGTGATTTAGATGTAAATGAGTGATTTATATGTAAATGAGTGGTCTAGAAGTCAAATGCAGATGAACTGTCTTTAAAGTATTAGCTTTTAACTTAAGCCTACCAGTTGATACAATATTGTACATTAATAAATGTCATCAATAAACCACCTGAAATAACATTATTAAATGAACATTTACCCATATTAAAACAAAGAAGAACAATATATCACTTTCTGCTTTGTAATGAAAAGTCACTAAAAATGAAAAGAAATACTTTAAAATTATAGCAACAGTTGTGCTTAAATATCACAGATTTTTGTTTGTTTTTCTTTCACTCTATTGTTCTGAGTTCCTGCAATATACATATATCAATTTTGGCATTTCAAAGCAAATATAAGTGTCAAAAATTATACATTAGTGTCCAGTGAAAACTTATGAGTTACAAAGATATGCCCGATTTCATAAGAGGAAAAGTGATATAATAGAAAGAGATGGTTTTTAAGAATTCATGAGAATTAGTCATTCAACTGTTAAGAGGAAAAAAAATCATGACAAAATACTGACAAAAGGAATATAAACAGTATCAGCATTACTCAAGAGAGCTCATTATTTGTCATTGTTTTCTTCTGGTAAAGAATCTGGAACTAGAAATAAGAGGAAACTTTACAGAATTTGATAATATGCAAAAATAATGATAGAAATGGTGATCAGAAATGAAGGGGTGAGAAGTCAAGGAAAAGTGCACTACAATAAGTGAGATCATTCTAATAACCTCTCCTATGAAAGCAGCATAAATGTTAGAATAGAAAATAAGTAATCACCTTAAATGATTTGAAGATCTGAAAAAACAGTTAGGATGCTGAAGTACTAAAGCACAAGATCACTTTTACTGGGTGGTATCTGCCAATATCATTCTTGTACTTTGATGGGTCATTCTTACCAAGTGAGAACTACTTAAGAGAAGAGCAGCCTCATCAAAAGTAAGTGTCTTATAGAACACTTCTTCTTACATTAAGTTGGAACTGCAGAGATGCAAAAACATAAATATGCTTCTCCTTCCCCCATCTTAAAAAAGGAACCAATGAAAAGAATTTTCGGATGCTGAGACCAGCATGAGAAGAAAGGAAAACAACAAAAAATATCTTGAGAACTTTTAGCTACAGTACAGCTTTTTTTTGGCTTATGTATAATCTTGATTGGACAGGGAACTTCAAGTCATAAACTTGGTTTCAGGTAGTCCAAAAATAACAGTTCTCCCAGACACCTAGCAGAATCAAACCTCACATCTTTCTATAAAAAGGCATATTTATTCCAGGGTTCAGGAAATTTGTACACTTTTTTTCAGAGGCAAGGACTAGCATACAAAGATTACCCAGTGACAAAAAGGAATAAGACAATATGAGTAAAACCAGCAGAAGAGTAATAAGGAGCCGATAAAGACAATAAAGACCTGAATTTTATATCATAAAACCAACATTATTTAAAAACAGAAAACTTCTAAGTATATTTTTAAAAAATCAACAAGCTTTAAAATATGTACAGGGAGTAGGAAAATATGAGGTGACATAGTAAATAGAGATTCTAGAAATAAAAACAATACTTAAATTTAATAACTCACTGGCTATGTCTAATGGGAGGATAAAATATAATTAATGAATTGGAATATATGTAGATCAGAAGTATCTGGAATTCAGAATGGAAAGACAAGAAATGGTAAACTCAAAGAGAAATATAGAAAATGAAGTGAACAAAGATGGATAATACTAGAAGAAAAGGATTAAAAATTAAAATAAGAGTAGAAGAATAGTGAAAAGATCTCAGCTGATTCAGAGCAAAAAAAAAAAAAAAGATATTAATCTTCAGTTTTAATACCTTAAAATCTTCCAAGCAAGATATTTCAATCTAAGTCCACAACCTGACACAGCATAGTAAATCAGTTTAGAAAACAGATGAAGAACAAATCTTTAAAAGAACAGGAGAAAAATAAACGCTACTTTCAAAGAAGCAGAAGTTTGATTGACACCTAACCTCTCAACAGGAACAATGGAAGCCTGAGAAAGTGGAATGGTATCTTCAATTCAAAAAAAACACATAAAGCAGAAAAACAAGTTTCCATTTAGAATTCAATTCTCAGTAAAAAATATTCTTCAGAAGCAAAGGCATTTAAGACACACATATACAAAAAGAGAATCCTTCATCCTCAGACGTACATTAAAGGTATTTCTGAAAAAATATGTTTTAGTCAGACAGAAAATGATTCCAGAGGAAGAGAGTTTCAGAATGGGACAAAGATTAGATAATTAATGTGCATATAAACATTGACTATTACTGCAAAATAATAATATTCTGTGGAATATAAATTAATTCTAGTTAAATACACAAAGGAACACCATTTAATGTAGGAGAAGAATAAAAGATTTAAATAATATAAAATTTCCATGTTATTCATGAGGGAAATAATGGCCCCTATTCACTTTAGAAGTGGTAAATTAAGGATGCATATTTAACTTGTGGGTAACTCACTGAAAGTTCAGAATTAGAAGGTATAATACCACACTAGTAGAGGGAAAACCAACTGAAGCCATTTTCAATCAACCAAAATCAAGTGAGAGGGCAAGAGAGGGTAGGGGGAGATAAAGAAAGTGAAGGCCTAGAATAGGTCAAATAAATAGAAAGCACATGATAATCAAATAGATCAATGATTCTGTTAATTATAAAAACACAAGCCCTTTCAATTAAGGAATAAAGAGTGATAATAGAAAAAAAAAAGGCATACCAGGCACACAAAAATTGATCATGCATCACCATCAGAATTTCTTCAAGGGAAAGTTGAAAGCAAGATTTTCACACAGAAGAAATGTCAGGTAATAGGTCTGAGATAAGGGAAAAAATAAATAAGAAAGCAAGTTATGAAGAATCTAAGCTACTCCATTTTGTTAACAGAAAAACTCCATTTTGTAAGGTTCTGGGAGAAGAGTCTTTGGAAATTCAAGAGCCTTTGGATATCCTCTGACCTCACCCCACACCGCCCATGAGCCAATTGGACCCCAGAACAAAATCTCCTGACTTAACGCTCAGGAACTTGTGGTCTACCTAGACAGTAGGGACCAATCAAGAACCAACCCTTCTAAAGAAAGTGACCAATCAGACGTTCCTCTACCTAGAAATCTTTTTTTTCCATGTATACTCCCTATATAAGCAATGTAATCCAAAACCCGGGGCTCCTCTCTATAGCCACTGCACTGGTATCAGTGGGAGCCCCAGCTCGAGCTTGGTAATAAAAACTCTCTTGCTTTTGCATCGGATATCGGCTCCCTGGCGGTCATTGGGAGATTTCGTGACTTGGGCATAACAGTTACACATACATTAGTAAATAAAGGTAAATATAAATGTATACATATAAAATAATATGTTTGACAGAAAACAAGTTATGTAAAACAATTATCCCTCAATTAAAAATAAATTTAAAAAACAATGTGGAACCCATTTGACTAAGAAAAGAACAAGGACCATAAATTAAAACGATGAATAGTAGAAATGGTATTAAAGTGTTCCAACTTCATGATGTGAGGTGTGAGAAGCTCCTGGCATGTTCAGGTAGAGGCTTGTTTCATATCCTGTGCCTTTGATCCAAAACCCTCAGCCTGACTATCTCTCTTTCCCTTTTATCTTCAGTTATTAAAGTACTAATTCAAGACTTTACTCAGATGACATATCATTCCAATTTGTCCAAAATGCCTTCTTCCCCACTCCTATAATCCCATGTGTCAAACTCTGTTTTCACATAGATTGTTCCTGACTTACATTGTTGCTGGGACTATTGAGATTCATGATACTATTCCTCAAAATGCTTAATATTTATAACAGGAGTGAATGCATCCATGTACAAATGGAGAGATGCACATTTACAAATAAATCCTTGGTAGTATAAACATGTGTCATCAATGCCTGACTGAGGCCTTATTGTTATATCATCAGGTAAATTCACACATCTAAAGAATCCACATGTGCTCAAACCTTTTAAAAATTGATTTACTAAAAAAAAATATGTAGCAGGCAATAACACTGCATTGATACTGTTTTTACACAGAGGTTCCAAGAACGAGAGACTTTATGGCTTCAAAAAATTTCAAATCAAGAAAGAAACACTCAACCTACCATCCTCTCACTAAACTTTTTGGAACTCAAAACAATAGATATTCTCCTGGATTTGGTTTCAATTGACTGCTTAGGCTAGCTTTTGTGTATGTAACCCGGTGACCTTGTTTATCCTTAAAGAGAATTTAGAAAATGTCCATTTTGTCTGTGTAATGTCTAGTCTTTTTAACTTTTGAATAGATACTAAAGAGGGTAAAAGAACATGAAATTTTCAAAACCAAAGTTCTAACTGAAAGTCAAATGTAATTAACATTTAAATGCTGAATCCCAACTAATGAGGTTTTATATGGGATAATACACCTGGTTCTTTCAATCCAAAGCTTAAGGAAGACTGTTAATGAGAAAAATACAATAAAAATTAACCAAAGTGAAAGGATGAATTAAGGATCTCCTGCAGGCGTTATTCAAGAATTATTTTTTTTTAAGTTTTAAAATCTTTGGAATAGAGAAGCTTGACAAAAGAAGGAAGCCATTGAAAGGTAAAAACAATTATGGAGGTAACTGACAAAAGAGAAGCCAAATGCTAACTAGCAAATCAGTAGAACAGAGGTCACCTACAGCTTAAAAAGGGTAAGTCATGAAGGAATATTTTCTTTTGACTTCATTGGAAGTACTTGCACAGGCCTATTTTGATTACAGTCATCAGAACTGAGTTTTCAGGAAGTTCAATATTAATTGGGCTATTACTTAGTTTGAACATACGTACAAAACAGTACCTTTAGCACTACAATATTGATTCAAGATGACACTTGCAAGAATAGTTTCCTTTAAAATTAAACCTAATACTTACAATAAATATATCATTTGCAAATTGTTACTTCTTAGACTTGCCCTATTAAAATGGATGATCCAGAGAGACGTTGTGGGGTGGGAGGTGGGAGGGGGATTTGGGATTGGGAGCTTGTGTACACCTGTGGTGGATTCATGTCGATGTATGGCAAACCCAACAGAGTATTGTAAAGTCAAATCAAAAAATAAATTAATTAATTAATTAAAAATAAAATAAAATAAAATAAAATACATCTTGAACCTCAGCCTGTACTGAGCCATCAGGACAACCTAAACTGTTGAGACATAGAGGGGTTTTGAATAAATCAATACTGATAAGTAAGAATTTATTTTATTCTTAATTTTTAATCATATTTTTTGCCTGTCATGCATGTTTGTAATAGGATTACATGAGAAGCATGGAAGTGATTGTTATCAAATATCTCTCTGATCAACACTTTCAATTTTCCAAAACAAGATGTTGCATCAACATCATAATAATAATATTGATGGTAATTATTATTTTTAATAATTATTTTCATCACTGTTATTATATTAAAATCAAACTCTTATTTACTAGATTCTACTTACTTCTATTATCTGATTATCCTTCTACACATTATAGAGTTTTTTGCCATAAATCTTGTGATGCCTTATTCATGGGTAAAGTGTAAGAAATTGATGTCTAGTATACAATTTTCAAAATATTTTCTTTCAATGCACACAGAGACAACTAGGGGATTAGTGATCAATATGAAGTTTCAAAATACAAATGAATTTGAAATTTCTCCAGGGATGGAAACACTAAAACAATCTCACTGATGATTGATTATTAATAGATCTTTCACTAAGCTGAAATAACACAATAATCTCAACATATGTTTGTAATACATAAACCAAGAAATGCTTAAAAGAAACAAACATATTTTGGAATTTTGAAAGTCAAATGGTTAGACTGACTTAATGGTTCAGAAATTCTTCAAATATCAGGTACAATTCCCCCAGCTGCTTCTCATATTGCTGCTCATGACACTTCTGATTATTCCACTGGTAACTCAGTGAGAACCAAGCGTTAAGTATGGCAGTGACCCTTCTGAGGAATTTCCTAGGAACAAAGATGCCCAAGCCAAATCTTAAGATTTGTTTTCTGACCCCCTGAGGAATAAATATATATAATACTAACAACAAGAGCAAAAATAACCATAGTCATTGCATCCATTTTTTTTAGGTACTAACTATATGCCAAAGAACATCAGCAATTCTTCACAAAATTTTTCCAATTAAATTTTAGGGCTTTTTTTTTTCTTCCTTCCTTTCTTCCTTCCTTCTATAGCCATGAATCTAAGACTAAGGCTATATTAATGAATAAGAGTTCTTGTTCTCAAGAAACTTACATTCCTTTCAGAGTGAGTGAGGCACAACAGATGGCAAAATATAAATAAATACATAAATGAAATTCATAATTACCTAAATCCAGTTAGTGTATAAGGACTAGTGCATGTTCAGCTGCTAAGTTGTGTCCAACTCTTTGTGACCCCATGGACTTTAGCTTTCCAGGCTCCTCTGTCTGTGGGATTTCCCAGGCAAAAATACCATTTCCTTCTCCAGGGGATCTTCCTGACCCAGGGATCGAACCCACATCTCCTGCATTAGAAGGTGGGTTCTTTACCACTGAGCCACCTGGAAAGCCCATAATGACTGGTAATTCAACACATTTTAGAAATTTGCCAGTTAGCATCTGTTTGTGAAGGTACGTATGAAGGGTATCATTCATTGTATAGAATTGCCAAGTAATGTCTTCCTGAGGACATATTGTTTAAGGTGCATCCTATATTTGGCAAGGACCAAGCCATTTGGAAAAAGAAACTTCCAGGAAGAGGGAACAGCAAATGAGGAGCTTCAAAGTGAGATTGAGCATGCCGTGTGAGGACCAGTGTGTCAAGATCAGTGTGTTAAGAGCAATAATCAAGAGCCCAATAGTACAGGATTTTGAAGACCAAGAGACAAAGTTTGTATTTTATTGACAAAATGACATATAAATCAAAATTATTAAGATTACTTCTGTATAATCTTGAATATTTATTGTAATAATACTCCTAACACTATCTTAACATTTATACACTTCAGGCAAAAATGTTTTATCATTTGGTCTTCCAAGCAGACCTAGGAGCAATCTCTAATCTATCTGCAAACTTAATTTGAAGGATCGGCTGAGGGCTAGGGAGTTATGGAAGTTTAAGTCCAGAACAAAACATTTCAGAGTTTTGCACTGCTTAGATTGTTTCCACAACATAAAACTGATCTTTTACTTCAAGTTTCAAATCAAAATGAAAGGGATATGAAAATATGTGTCTGGGATTGATTTAAGCTCAAGGGACTAGAAGATAACATTCTATCAGTTTTACAAATATGAATACACTTTAACATTGATTCCAAAGCAGATGATCAATGTCTAGAAAATTCTTATCTCCACAGATTGCAAACTCAATACAAATTTATGGATAAAAACGATCACTGGGATAAAATATTGTAAAAGTTTCTTTGTGTATGCATATTGTAATTCAAAAAAGATGCCAGATTGCTTGGAACTTCAAGTATTGATGTTTTAATGAGTAGACTATTTTCTCTAGTGAAGCACATCCAATTAAATTTAGCATTCAGTCATTTGCTAAAGGGACAGTCTGCAGCTTCTAAATGATTCTATCTCTCCTTCACTTTTCCCTCCATTCCCAGATGCCAGTTTGATGACTTGTTTCTTTTCAAAGCACTGACTGTCTCACTGGAATACATATTTATGGAAGAGAATTCAAGGGCGGACCACATTTAGTAGCTCTCCTGGTTTTTCTCAGATCTTCCTAGTCCTTCCTTTGTATGGAAACTTTCTTTGGGTTTTTTTTTAATTAATTAATTTATTTTTTAAATTTTACTTTACAATACTCTATTGGCTTTGCCATACATCGACATGAATCCACCACAGGTGTGTTTCTCAGGACTCAGTCTTAGCCTCTTTTGGTTTCATTCACTGATTTAGTTATTCATTCATCAAATATTCATTTAGCACCTATCATGGGCAGGCATTTTGCTAGAGCCTAGTGACCACCAGTAAATGAGACAAAGCCTCTGTCCTTCTGGCATTTTACAATTAATTGTGAGGAAGAAGAATTTAAAAGTAAGGACTTCCCTGGTGGGCCAGTGGTTAAGATTTCATATTCCATGAGGGTGGGGCAATATGAGAGAATAGTATTGAAATATGTATATTACCCTATGTAAAATAGATGACCAGTGTAAGTTNTAAAAGGTCTTGTAGGTCTTCATAAAACCATTCAACTTCAGCTTCTTCAGCATTACTGGTTGGGGCGTAGACTTGGATAACTGTTATATTGAATGGTTTGCCTTGGAAACGAACAGAGATCATTCTGTCGTTTTTGAGATTGCATCCAAGTACTGCATTTCGGACTCTTTTGTTGACCATGATGGCTACTCCATTTCTTCTGAGGGATTCCTGCCCGCAGGAGTGGACATAAGGGCCATCTGAGTTAAATTCACCCATTCCAGTCCATTTTAGTTTGCTGATTCCTAGAATGTCGATGTTCACCCTTGCCATCTCTTGTTGACCACTTCCAATTTGCCTTGATTCATGGACCTGACATTCCAGGTTCTGATGCAATATTGCTCTTTACAGCATTGGATCTTGCTTCTATCACCAGTCACATGCACAACTGGGTATTATTTTTGCTTTGGCTCCATCCCTTCATTCTTTTTAGAGTTATTTCTCCACTGATCTTTAGTAGCATATTGGGCACCTAATGACCTGGGGAGTTTCTCTTTTGGTATCCTATCATTTTGCCTTTTCATACTGTTCATGGGGTCCTCAAGGCAAGAACACTGAAGTGGCTTGCCATTCCCTTCTCCAATGGACCATGTTCTGTCAGCTCTCTCCACCATGACCCGCCTGTCTTGGGTTACCCCACAGGCATGGCTTGGTTTCACTGAGTTAGACAAGGCTGTGGTCCTAGTCTGATTAGATTGACTAGTTTTCTGTGAGAATGGTTTCAGTGTGTCTGCCCTCTGATGCCCTCTTGCAACACCTACCATCTTACTTGGGTTTCTCTTACCTTGGGTGTGCGGTATCTCTTTAAGGCTGCTCCCAGTGGCTGTGCTTTGCTGGAGCAGCTATAAAGAGATACCCCACACCCAAGGTAAGAGAAACTTAAAGCCTAGAGGACTCAATTTTGGCCTGCATGAAATATCTGTGAGAGAGTGATGGAAGATGAACTGGGGTATGTTTGGCCTGAGATATGATGGTGCCATTTATTGAGATGGGACAAAAATGAGAAGAAATAAGATTCTAGGGTTATAGAGGTAGGTAGGTAAGAGCAGATCTTTATGTAGAAATCAAGGTATCTTCATAGTTTTTGAACTGGTTAAATTTTAGATATATGTTTGATATCTAAATGAAACCATGAGACAGGCAATGGATCTACAAATTTGATGATCAAAAGAGAGGACTATCCCCTATTCCCTACTGAATTCTACTTGGCCTCACCGGTAAGACTGCTTCATGTTCCCTTCCTTTGGAATGAAACATTGCCCAGAGAGTTGGCCCTCAGACATTCTAAGAGTCTAGTCTTAGAGTTTAAAAATTGATGGGCTGATAAAATATGTATGTCATAGCCCCCTAAACTGAAGAAGTAAAGATAGGGAGGGAATTCCTTCTGAGGAGTGAAGCCCTCAATTGTAATCTGATGGGATGCATTGAAGGCCCACAAAGTCCAGTCAAATGACATTTTCTTTGGCATATGGGATCTTCATTCCCTGACCAGAGATTGAACTCACATCCCTTGCAGTGAAAGAGCCTTAACCACTGGACTCCCAGGGAAGCCTCTAATATGACTTTTTGATAGATGATATCAGTTCAAATTGCCCTCTCTCATTTCCTTAGAAATCACAGACTTTCTTAGAAATAAATTAATGAGTTCACACCAAAACTTTTATACCTCTATAATCTAAGCTTTCATGAGAATGCCCCTATATCCCAGAGAATTTCTTATTCAAAATATCACAGGTAAGTATAAGAAAACAATACAGTAAGATTAACTAAACTTATTATTTATTCTTTTTCTTCTTATTATTCAGTCTTATTTGCTATGTTATGAACATGTGTATACTTGGGATTGGAGGGCATCTCAAGTATATTAATCACAGTCAAGTTAATGCCTATCAAGCCTAAAAATTAAGAGAAAAATGATATGCACTCAAAGGTGTAGGTGAGCTAAGTCGGGGTAGACTCTTTCAGTAACTCTAGGTGGGACAAGAAAAAATGCAGATCAAAAGCACTTCCAGAGTCTGATGTGTTTTGAAAGCTTCCTGAAAAGCAGTTTAATATAATCCATCAGTGGTATAATTACAGCAGAGTCTACAACACAATAAAATAAACCTACAAACCTTAATCCATTTCCATACAAATACCCTTACTAATGAAATCAGGAAAATGAATAAGAATGATGTACAATGGCAGGCTCTGCTCAAAAAAAAGACTTCGATTCCACACAAGTTCTCCATAGGTCTCTAAAATATTACGCCATTTATGCAATTACAATCAGCTACTATTCTTAGGGGTTAAAGGTCCCAGTAAAATAAATGGAGATACTGCTTCAATAAAGATGGTTCAATCAATCTGGAAATGTTTCTGCTTGTTCAGGAGGATGACATACTCTAATCTGCAGAGCAGACAATGGAGTTTCATTAAAATCCTGATTTCACAACTCATTATGTGATTGTCACATGAATGCCTCATGTCCCAATCTTGATGGTCTGGCTTTGTATTTCTCTCGGGTAGCAGCCACTGTATCTCACCGAAAAAGGGAGACATAACCAGCCTTTCATGTGAGTTCTGAGAGCAGTGATTGGGAATATTGTAAAGAATTGCAAATTATCTGATCAAAATTATTTTCTTTCAGAAAATGAGAGCATCTTGAAGCAGGACCAACAGGGGTAAACTGATGCATGGAAGAATAAGGAGAAAAAGCAATACAAATAATGAGAGCCCAGGTCTTGAATATTTTGTGTATCATTACAGATACACTGAAAATAGTCACATCCTCCCTGGAAGGTATGAGACTTCCCAGGTCCAGCTCCAACCATGGCTTCCTCAAGGGAAAATACTTCCCTTCACATAGAGGTTGATGTTCAATAAAAAATATCCATCTATGTTCTCTCACACTAAATGACTCCACATGGAAAGCATTTTGGTCTGTGGATAGTTATGTCTTGGGCACCTGCCCTATTTCTGCTTATAAGGCTCAGTTAAATGGAAAGAGGACAGGTCTGCTAGAAGAAAACCCAGACACTATGAGAGGGCAGCTGAGGTTGTTTTTGTTGTTGTTGTTTTTTAAAATATAAATTTATTTATTTTAATTGGAGGTTAATTACTTTACAATATTGTATTGGTTTTNTAAGGCTCAGTTAAATGGAAAGAGGACAGGTCTGCTAGAAGAAAACCCAGACACTATGAGAGGGCAGCTGAGGTTGTTTTTGTTGTTGTTGTTTTTTAAAATATAAATTTATTTATTTTAATTGGAGGTTAATTACTTTACAATATTGTATTGGTTTTGTCATATATCAACATGAATTCACCACAGGTATACACGTGTTCCCCATCCTGAACCCCTCTCCCTCATCCCTCCCCATACCATCACTCTGGGTCGTCTCAGTGCACCAGCCCCAAGCAGTGTAAAACTGGGGAAAGAGTATTAAATAGCAGTCTTAAAACTGAGTCACTCTTTTCGATGAGAGAATGTCTTCTAAGTAGAAATGGACAAAGATGTAATATAAAATACTGATTCAAGGGAGTTATTCAGATCCAATGCTATAGGACCATCTATATGCCACCTGGAGTAAGACAGAGATGCCAGCTGCATGTGGTTATGTAAGAATATATTCACGATTGGAACATATTTCTAAACACAAGACAGACTCTTATGAAAACAGCTCTCCCAGTATTTACTAGGTGGCGAAAACAAGGCAAGGATTTATTCAGGAGTTATGAATTTCCTATCCCAATGAAGATTAGGATACTTCTCACACCAGCCAAAGATACTGATACATCTTTTTGTTCCAGTAAGAGTTTTGACCTTGAGGTTCCTGATGGTATAACTGCTTCCTTGGACTGTGAGGGATCTTGGCGGCAAGAACAGCCTCATCTGTAGAATGCTTTGGAAGTTAACAATAAGGCACTCATGTCTCAAGACCATTTGGTACCACCTTCAGAAAATTCTAGGGCTTCCCTCATAGCTCAGCTGGTAAAGAATCTGCCTGAAATGCAGGAAACCCCAATTAGATTCCTAATTCAGGAAGATCCCCTGAAGAAGGAATAAGCTACCCACTCCAGTATTCTTGGGCTTCTCTGGTGGCTCAGCTGGTAAAGAATCAGCCTGCAATGCAGGAGAGTTGGGTTCGATCCCTGGGTTGGGAAGATCCCCTGGAGAAGGGGACAGCTACCCACTCCAGTATTCTAGCCTGGAAAATTCCATGGACTCTATAGTCCATGGGGTCACAAAGAGTCAGACATGACTGAACGACTTTCACTTTCAGAAAACTCTCATATCAAACACACACATCTATAATAAGTACAATGTGAGATGTGGCACCCGGTATCTGGCAGCTCTGTTGGGAGATTTGGAAGATTCTGTGCTCAAATCCATGTTCTGACAATCAGCATGGAAAATGTAGGCTTGAAAAGTTGGAAATGATGGTTTATAACCTGGATATGCAAGATAAGAAAGATGCAGGTAATGGAAGACCCAAGTCCAGAAACAGAGGGCAAGAAGTGGGGGTCTATCTCAGGAATATATGATTCCTATATTCATTTTAATAACCTCTGTTTAGTAACTGCCTGAAGATATCTTGCTATGTAATGCTCATGATGTCAAGAACATTTGCTTCCAGCTTATCTACATGAAACTCTACCTCCTTCTAAGAAACAAACTACTCAAGCATTAGCTCTTTTTATCCTTCTTGATTTTCATAGGGAAAATCATGCTTTTAGTTTTGTTGCTTTTAACAATGTGTGTATATCTTTCAGATACTTATACATGGAGGTGACTTCACCAAACAGAGTTGTTCATTAGCCTCGCTTACTAGCCTCAGTAAGATTAGCCTTACTGATCTTTGTCTAATCAGCATTAGCGTTGTTCTTGGATTTTAGAAGATTCTTGGGAAATTTATATTAAATGTATCTTAAGATGGGACATATAATACAAATACCAATCACTTTTAAAATCCCATTTCTGATATTAACAAGGATTCAAAGGCCAAATTGCTTTTTTGATCAATGAACTAGACTCATTCAGCTATTCTGTATTCAATAGCCCTGATCATTCACGGTTGCTAATATCTGTGACTCTTTTCTCTAATTCATGCTCACTGGGTGATTTCTCTGTATGCCTAAAACTTCACCTTAGTCTTCTCTTTATTTATTTTTCCTTGAAAATGTCTTAGCAAGAAAGGGTGTTAAAAATGTCATAAAAAATAAAGTATGACATTACATTCTCAAGAAATTTTATTACTATGACATAACACAGTCATTCTCTCTCCTTCATGAAAGGCTGTCTTCTTTTAAGGTATTTTCACAAATGTCAGTTTAGCTATTAACTTTTCAGTTAGAAGTATGCCGTATTAAATACGGCAACAGTAAAATTAATACTACTAAAGATATATATTTAAACGCATGCATCAGTCAGTTCAAATGCAAAAAAAATTAACAAATAAATATATCAGTTGCAGGCCCAAGTGAAAAACACAAAAGAGGAGGTAAGTTTTCAATGCATCTAGGGTTAAAAGCTCAAGATTTCCCTAGGAACAAACTTTGTTACTGAATTATTCTATCATGTAAATTGAGTATCTATAGTGAAGTTATGTGACTGGATTTCTATACAGAATTCTTCATTCAAAATGTAAGTTTTATGTCTCCTAATGTCATTGAGAGACATCTTATGGTGGAAGAATTCAAGACATTTTTTTGGCCATCCTAAAAATAAGGAGGTTGGCTAGATACCTTCCAGTATTTTCTAAGATTAATATTTTTATAGTTCTCAACTGTGGCACATAATGTACTTAACTGGGTAAGTGAAGAGTGTACTGAAATCAGAATCACCCCCAAATTCTAATTATTATAATAGGGCTTGCTGGAATACTTCTTATCTATATTATCAATGAAACACATTGTTTAACTTTTATATGGGAGTCTGCATTCTTTCCTATAAGTGTTATATTTCCTTTCTGGAAGTATAGAAGATATTACAAATAATAGTCAATGACCTCAGAAGTTTGCCTTTAAAGACACTTAGAGAAATTAGCTTGCACTTGGAATTCCTTAACATATTTATATTTATGGTCTCTGCATAATAAAGTAATAATAATTAGTCTGGAACAATCACTATCCTTGCGTTCTGCCAGCACATGCTTATTAAAAACAAAGCCATCATAAAGTGAGAACTTTATGTTTCCACCAGGTATATCAATACACTTTCCAGCTCAATTTCTTAAACTCTCCTCTGTTGAAATATGTGGATATTACCTTGTACTACTGACTGGACCAAAAAATGTTGTTTAATTCAGTCAAAGAATTATTTGAGTTGAAAAATATAAAAAGTATTTTTCTAGAACATTCCTAAAGAAGATTCAACATATTCTCACTATAAATACATGATCGAATATACACTCACTCACACATTTAAAATATATTCATTGAAAACCAATTACATGCCTGGCACAGTTTTAGAGATACATCAGTTAGCATGATCCAAAACTTTTCCTTAAGGAGTAAGAGATGAGGCAAACTTAACTGATATTGGTCATTAAGAGACGTGTGTGTGTGTGTGTGTGTGTGTGCATGCATGCTCACATGAATATATGTGTACATTTTTCCAAGGGTGCATTCCTGCTGTGTAATGACATAGTGGAAGATTTTTCTGTCACATGACCTTAGTTTGATCCCATAACTCCATCCTGAAGAGCTACATGTTCTNAGCTCGAGAGAAGCAGGAAACTGTGGCAAAAAGAGGCTGATTCGGAAAGACAGCAGATCTCAGCCAAAGGTTATGTGGCCCACCAATCAGAAGTCGACAGGCTCGCCTATCTGTACTCCCTATAAAATATCTGCTGACCATACCCTCTTTGCAGGCTTCTCTTTCTTGTCCTCTTCGGAAGCTCTGTCTGGGAGCGACCACCCAATACAGCTTGCCTTCTATCTCACAGAGTTGTCGGTGTGTTCGCGGCGCTGTTAATCTTACACTTAGTAATCCACTTGGAACCTAATCTGACACATGGACTGTGAGGATGGCTAACCAGTGTCATTTGGCCTGGGAAAATTCCTTTATGTAATATGTGAACGTCATGCTTTATACTGATGATGTGAACAAACGGTTTTTAATATCACCAATGTGTATGCATTTTCCATTTTACTATCTCCTCTGTGTAACCTTTTGCACATTAGAAACTTCACATTTCAGCACTAATGTGTGTCTACTCACAACTCTGCTTGCTATGACAGGAATGACATCCTTGTTATTGACCTTCTAGAGTCACTAAAAATAGTTCCTCATGCTAGCATTGTTTATCCATCTAAGAAGCTTTATCACAATTGCCTAAAAACTGAAGAAAATATGAATGACAGCAGCTAGAATGTCAGCTGCCCATTTCTTACTACATAATAAGCACAATGCACGATATCAAGGAATCTAACTTGAACAACAAACAACTAAAACAGTGCTCAGCAGTTTACAATTTTTTTCAAGAGACAGCTAATGCCTTTACTCAAGAGTAGACAACTTTTGATGAGGACAACCTAAGATCTGTTTAAAATCAATAACATCTGTTGCTTTCCTCTTTGAATATAAAGTTTGTGAACATAGAACAATCACTAAAAGTTACATCAATTACATATGAATATAGAGTAGACAATGCACCGAATCTAGCCCCCTCCTCCCGTCCCTGAAACAACTCACTTGAGCGTGAAAGTCAATTTACATTTTTTTTCAATTCGAGAAATGGAATTTTCATTTTGTGTCATATTCATAAAAAAACTCATATATAACTCAGCAGGGTACTCACATGTGTTTAGAAACAATATTAGGTATGGGAATTACCTTTTGTACCATAAAGACAAAATTACTCACTGAGAAATAAGATTTTAAAGGATCTTCAGGAAGCAAAGGAGAGAAATATAAGACACGGAATTTCATCTGAGACTCAAACTATTGTATTGTTCATCTGCAGGCTCCTCGTCCCTCCCGTATCAATTTTACATCTTTACTTAGACGCTCTTCTCCCCCAGGAGCCTGAGAGGCTGTTAGATTTTAATGAAGACGTGTTGTGGAGGGAGCCATGGGGTTAGAAATATGAGTTCAAATCCTGCAAACTGCTTCTCAGATACAGAAGCATGGCAGATTTGGTATAAAGGGATTAGAGATACAGGTGCAGTTAAAGCAAAGTAAATTTGCTTAATATGATACCCAAAGCATTTTCTGTGTTATTATAAAATCTTCAAAATTATACTTCTAATGGCTCTGTAATATTTTAAAAAGGGAAGTACTTTTTTTTTTTTTTTCTTCTGAGGCACCGTGCAGCATGCAGGATCTCAGTTCCCAGACCAGGAACTGAACCCATGTCCCCTGTAATGAAAGCATGGAGTCTTAATCCCTGGACTGCCAGGGAAGTCCCTAAAGAGGACGCCTGCTTAATTAATTCCCCAGTAGAGATATGCATACTCCCTCCTCCTTTTTTTTACTGTAGTAAAATATGCTATCCTAAACTTCTTTACACTTCAGTGTTCCTTCTTCCTCACACTCTCTGTATTCAGGATATTTGTCTTGGTTAACATTCACAGAAGCGTATCTATTAGGACAAAGCTTGTAAATACTTTTAAGCTCTGGCTTATATAGTCAAATTGCTTACTAAATGAATAACAAAAATGTAGCTTTATAAATGAGTGATTGTTTCACTATGTTTTTGCAAGCACTGGCTATCATTTTTAAGCGTAAGTTAAATTGAATTATAAACAACATGACTGGTATACGTGGGTGGCAGCACTGTACAAACAGACTCAAAGTCTGGATTTCTCAGTGATTCATTCACCTCTACTGAAATATTGGTAAAGCCTGGTTAGAACAGAAACAAAATCTTGAAGGAGCTGCAAGCAAATGCCTAGATTTTTTCTTTTCTCATCAACTTCACTGAGCTTTAATTGACAAATAAATTGTAATGTATTTAAAATGCACAATACAATGGTTTGATGGTTTCGTGTATGCATTGTGAAATGATTTTTACAATCTTTCTTCATTACAGCTTAAGACTGAGACACATACTGAGGACANTAGAACAGAAACAAAATCTTGAAGGAGCTGCAAGCAAATGCCTAGATTTTTTCTTTTCTCATCAACTTCACTGAGCTTTAATTGACAAATAAATTGTAATGTATTTAAAATGCACAATACAATGGTTTGATGGTTTCGTGTATGCATTGTGAAATGATTTTTACAATCTTTCTTCATTACAGCTTAAGACTGAGACACATACTGAGGACACATGTTGATGTATGGCAAAACCAATACAATATTGTAAAGTAATTAGCCTCCAATTAAAATAAATAATTTAACTTAAACAATAAATAAAACATTGTTAGATTGTTTGGGACTGCCTTGGCCTTTTTAACTTTTTTTTTTTTCTAATCCAATGAAGTAATATCATAAAGAATGTTAGAAAATGGATACAATGCAAGAAGCATCTCTGAGTTTGTCAGGATGAATGAAATATGTACATATTTAATTTTTTTAACTTGAAAATCAGTTACCTATAAAATTGTTGTGTGTTTATGCAGTATTGTATTTTATATATTCCATAAAGTTTTCTCATATATAGCCAAGAGTATGTCAATTCATGATAATAAAATATCTGCTTAAACATCAGTGTACACATATACACAGTCAGCATGATTTGGGGAAATAAAGACAAGCTTTGGTGTTACACAAACTTGAATTTAAAATACGGTTCTCCTATATACCAGATTTTTGTTTCTGACAAAATTCTTGTAACCTTTCCAAAACTAACATGTTAAAATTCCTAGGACACGATGGATATGTAATAAAATGAGATGAAGCATGAAGAAGGGTCCAGATAATTCAACTAACATGTCTCACAGCTTGAATGACGGTTGCACTCCAGATCAAAGAAGAACTCTACTATTGATGCAGGACAGTTGTTCTTATGGGATTTATGTTCAACCAAGTGATAATGACATATTTCTGAACTTAGTCATCACAAATGTAGACAAATGCAAATGTTAACAGTCCTGGAATTAATGTGCAGTTGGAGGCTACTAAAAAAAAATAAGCAATACAATTAACAATTCTTCCAAATAGGATTCTGTAGTTACCATGTCACGTATTTCTGGGGACTACTTCAGCTACTAACAATGAGATCATAGAAGCATTCTTTTGACAAACTGGCAGGTGAGTTTGACAAATATAATTACATTGAGAAAGTAAGGTCTCAATTCTCAAGGAAGGAAGTTTCAGAGAGTTTGACACTGGGAGAAGAAACCAGTTCAGCTAAAGGGGGCAGTGGGGGAAATGAATTAGCAAAGATGCCATTTATTCATATACCTGCCATTCTCAATATCTAGGAGCCGACTGGAATTGGCTGGCCCTAGAAGTCTCTTCAGTTCTAGTATGTAACTCTGCCATACTCTGATACAAACTTCCTTCTTACTAGAAGAAAAGTGGTTTTGAATAGCAAGGCATAAAGCAGTCTTTGTTTGCTAGCCTAAAAGCACTGTGTAAAATTTTAAAATATGATAAAAAGAAATTGAAAACAAACCATCCAAAGGTATTTATTTGATGGCCCCAGTCAAATGTTAGAGGGCCTTCATTCATTCTTTCATTCAATCTTTATTGAATGGCTACCATGTACCTGTTATTAGTAATTCTTTCATGACTTAGGACCCTGGTTTGGTAGGGGAGATCAACAAGTGAAAAAGAAGCCCAAAGCAGTGAACCAAATGCTGTGATAAATGATTTTACAAAATGCCAATGGAAGAATTTGGTAGCTCTCAATAGACTTTCCACTTTAAGTGCAACTAAAGATTTTAATCAACATTCACTGAATCCCTTCTATATAGAAGGAAAGTAGAGTCTTTTTGCTTAGGACAGTAACCATCCCCACACTCAAGAATGCTGTAGAAATGAGAGAGAGACAGATACCATCAATTTTAAAACATTTTTATTATATTGTGTGGATATGTGAAAACCATGTACTAAAAATAAAGAGAATCCCTTTCAGTTTTCTTCACTGGACATTTTGTGGAGTCATGTCGTGATTCTGATATCTCTCTGCTTAACTTTGCCCTATTTGCCAACAATATTGTTCAAATGTTGTGTCCAGAACTGAATGTGATACTCTACGGGAGACTTTGATAGCCCTCCAAGCAAGGGAGATGTAGTAGAAGAAAGAGACACGGATGCCTGGCTGATGACAATCCTGAATAAGTTGACCCAGACTAAGTAATTGTCTTTATTTTCTTCTGGATACTGCAGCTGTAAGTGAAGAATGAAAGGGAAACTTCCTCTAAGACTCAAATGGCTTAGGGAATGTTTTCTTAAATGCAAATAACTTCATGTATTCTAAAGACGTGTATAAGCAGGGCTTTTTGTTGTCTTTCTCTCACAGGAATTAAACTCACAATATGAAACTTCACCTGTCTATTTTTTTCCTTTCCTTAAAACCTTATTAAACCACATAGGCTCAATAGGACACATTCCATTGGTACTACCCCACTAACCTCTCCTCACCTGTCTAATACTTCACTGCTTCCTGCTCTTGCATCTTTCAAATGTCATCCTCACTGACACTATTTCTAAAAGTTGCCCTTAAACCTCTAGCCAAGAAAGTGTAACTGATGTCTTGAAGTTTTTGCAAGGATTGCGACTTAATCTAAATAAAATATTATTGCATTCCTGTCCACAGGCCTATGTATATGACGTTATCCTGAAACTTTACTCAGGGAGAGAAAGAATCCTGCAACCTTCTCTGATCCCTTGGTTGAGGCTTCATTTCACAAGTCTCTCTCCTGGTTTGATAGGACTGAGCTGAAATACACAGTGCACATGGCTATATGGTCTCTCCTGCTCCCTTGACTTTGTTATAACTAGTGAGATTAGAAAAATCACAGGTCTCCAAAGCTTGTTAGGCAAAGAAAAACTTAATTATATTGGTTCTTACTATGGCTAATATGAGATTTCTTGGCTATATTTGTATCACTTGCCTGCAGAGTTGCAGCAATGATATAGACATAGCCATGGCCTCTGAGTGGTTATTTGAACAGTTAAGATCAATGAGGTTAGGCTAGGACTTAGTAAATTGTCTCCAGATCAAACAGTGGCAGAAAAAACTAGCATTATCTTTGGCTTAACTTCATGTTGTACAATGTACAGAAGAGAGATGAGAGTCCTGCTTTACTTCTAAGCAGTCAGTATTCTCCATGGATTATTTGTCACATTCACTCTAGGGATGATAGAACAACATTGACCCATTGATGCCATTTTAGCAGACAGACACTGAGATATCATGAAGTGACTTCACACAACATCACATAATGTTAATCGAAGGTATTGAAAATTAGTCTGGAGATGTCTTAGAGAAGATGCAATGATTGTCTTCAGATATTGTAAGGTTTGAGAAAAGAAATTGGAATTATGTGATGTCTTCAGTAGAAGATTGAAGAATTTAAGAATCTGATTCATTTTCCAAACAACAGGAGTATCTTAATGAGTAGTAATCTGCAACTCAAGAAAGGCTGATTCCAAGTCATTGAAAGTATGTAAATGTACATGTTATTGGAAAGTTAAAGTTTAGATGGTTGTGGAGTCACAGGATGACCTTGGTACACCTACTTGGATTTGAAATCCTATCATTCTTTATTTCTAAGAAAAATAATATCATAATGAGCTACAGGAAAATGCCTATATGAGATTTTTTTCTTCTTTATCTACATACCATCAATTACTGCTAACAACACTCTAGCAAGAAATCCTCTAGAAGAAGACCCTGAGATTAGGATCTAAGTGCAAGCAATTTGCTTGGCAAGTTCAAAGAACATTGACAGGAAGTAAAGAAGTGACTTAGGGAGAGAAGGCAGCTGAAAAAGAATACATTACTAAGCCAGCTACCTGTGGGAAACTGGAGATTCATTTCAGAAGTGAATTTCTGGGTGATGATGAAAACTCAGGCTTCAGGCATTCCATGTGAGTAAAAAAAGAAGAAGAAGAAGTATTTACACACCTGTACTGTAGATCACAGGGTGAAGGTTGTTTCAGCATGGCATTAATTCCCTGGCGCCTTCGGCCTGATGTGGAATGGAGCTAAGCAGCTCTCCATGGTGCTGAAAGAAGACAGCACCTGATAGGCGGATTCTGCCAAGTGGGAGGTACTTACAGTGAAATCTGACAGGCATGCTAGGTACTCACTAGTCTTCCGTATCTGCTTCCCTCTATTCTGTGTTATTCCCTCTTTTCCTAATCTCTAATTCCCAGAATGTACCCCAACTTACTCAAATAGCAGCAAATATTAACCTACCTCTCCTAGAACTATGGACTTCCTCATTGTGGTCACTCTGTACTCTTAGTTTATCAAGCCACATTGAGAGTTTTATGACAAAACATGTATCAGGAATTGGTGTACTGAGGAACGATGCTCATCGTAAAGAATCAATTATAGACTTCAAAGAGTATCTTATCCTCAACACTGTAGTTTTAGAATATTTCAATGTTTTTTTTTCCCCCTAAAACAAAGTGGTCATTTAGAAATAAACATAAAGATATTTTAAACTTTTGTGATACCAAACATCAAAGTTTGAAAAATAGATATTTCTCCAAAGAAGACATAGAGATGGCCAAAAGGCATATGAAAAGATGCTCAACATCACTAATTATTAGAGAAATGCAGACCAAAATTACAATGAGGTATCACCTCATACTGGTCAAAATGGCCATCATCAAAACAATAAATTCTTGAGAAGGTGTGAAGAAAACAGAACCCTTCTCTACTTTTGGTGGAAATGCAAATTGATATAGCTACCAAGGAGAACAATATGTTGCTTCCTTAAAAAAATAAATGGAACTGCCATATGACTCAGCAATTCCACTACTGGGCACATACACTGAGAAAACCATAATTCAAAAAACACATACATCCTAACGTTCAGGCTTCCTTGATAGCTCAGTTGGTAAAGAATTTGCCTGCAATGCAGGAGATACTAGTTCAATTTCTGGGTTGGGAAGATCTGCTGGAGAAGGGACAGGCTTCCCATTCCAGTATTTTTGAGGTTCCCTAGTAGCTCAGCTGGTAAAAATCCACCTGCAATGAGGGAGACCTGGGTTGGGAAGATTCCTTGGAGAAGGGAGAGGCTATCCTTTTCAATATTCTATCTTGGAGAATTCCATGGACTGTATAGTCCATGGTGTCACAAAGTGTCAGACACAACTGAGTGACTTTCACTCCCATTCTAATATTCATTGCAGCACTATTTACAATGGCTGAGACACAGAAGTAACCTAAATGTCCATTGACAGAGGAGTGGATAATGAAGATGTGGTACATATATACAATGAAATATTACTCACCATACAAAGGAACAAAACTGGGCCATTTATAGAGACATGAATGGATGTAGAGTCTGTCCTACAGAGAGAAGTAATTCAGAGAGATGTGGAATCTAGAAAAATGGTACAGATGGACCTATTTGCAGGGAAAGAATAGACATGTAGATATAGAAAACACACGTGTGGACACAGGAGGGGAAGAGGAAAGTGGAGCAAATTGAGAGATTAAGATTGACGATGCATACTACCATGTGTAGAATAGACAGCTAGTGGGAACCTGCTCAGCTTGGTGCTCTGTGATGACCTAGATGGGAGGGACAGTTGGTTGGGAGTGGGAGGAATGTCCACTAGGAAAGGGATATATATGTATACATGTAGCTGATTTGCTTCATTGTACATCAGAATCACTGTAAAGCAACTATACCCTAATTTTAAATAAAATTTGGTATATTTCCCTTCTCTCCCTGACCCTGTCTCATGCGCACACACACACACACACACACACACACACACACACTAACTACATTTATCTCAGAAAAAGGTGATTTGTAATTAGTTCAATTAAATCAAGTTTAACAGTTACACATAAGGAACTAACATATATCTAAACCCAAGAAAGATATGCAAACTACAAGCAGTGCAATGACTCTATTGAGATCAGAACATGACCACAGAGTTTTGTTCAGAATTTTGATTCAAAGGAAACAGATGGTTAACTTTCCATTTAAAAAATGAATACATACTTTTGAATGTCTGGGACATATGTTAATATATAGTGATTGCTGAGATCACCCCTAGGAGGAAAATGCCAAGTGGAGAATAACATGTACATTCTCTTATTTGTATGAGAAAATATAAACAAGCACTTACATACTCATGACTAATTTGATATGGAGATAATACTTGAAGAAACACATTAAAATTTTTTTCTTTTCTTTTTTCTTTTGAAACCCAGAGAAAGTTTGCAAAAAAAATACAAATGAGCTTTCCCTGATTCATTTGAGAATGAAAGAAGTGAGAGTGTTAATTGCTCAGTTGTGTCCAACTCTTTATGACCCCATAGACTGTAGCCCTTTAGGCTCCTCTCTCCATAGGATTCTCCTGGCAAGAATACTGAAGGGGTCAGCCATTTCTTTCTCCAGTTTTTAGCCACTATCCCATCCAGGGATCAAACCCAGGTCTCCTGCATTGCAGGCAGATTCTTTACTGTCCAAACCACCAGGGCAGGAAATGACATTTGAGTGTAAATTACCTCAAATGCCAAAATAAATAAAATTATTTTCTAACAACAAAAACATTCTCCTATATAACATGATAGAACCATAAAAATCAAGATATTAACTTTGCTATCTTATTACCATTTAATCTTCAGACATATCAAGTTTTACCAATGCCCTATTAGACTTGAGCCAGTGGTCTGAACAAATATCCTTCATAGCAAAAATTTCCAATCCAGAGTCTTACACTGAACTTGTCATCCCCTCATTAGTCTCCTCTGATCTAGAGCAGTTCTCGGTCTTTTTAAAATTTTTATGAGTATGCTTCTTTTGAAGATTATGGCCCAGGGACTTTGAAAGGTTTCCCTCAGTTTAGGTCGGCCTAGTGTTTCCCTAGGATTGGATTTAGGTGATGCCTCTTTGGCAATAATAACACAGTGGCAGTGCTGGGCCTTCACTGCATCCTCTCAGGTGGCACTCTCAGAATTTCAAGATATTCTATTATTGGTGATGCTGATTTTGATCACTTGATTGAGGAGGTTTGTCTAGGCTATTTTCCTATGATAAATACTGAGTCACTTTCCCATGATAAATACTAAGTATCTAAGGTGGAGGTATTAGGAGAGTATACAAATCCCATTCCTCATCAAAATGTCAACAATCTAGTCATATATTTATGGCACTATGCTATGATCTTATAAATTATTCTTATTCCATGAGTTTAATCCACTAATTCCATTATTTAATATGATGCTTAAATTTATCAAGCTTTGGCCAGTGGAGCTCCTTTAAGCTAGTATCTCTGTTATTTTTATATGCCTTCATCACTCTTATGTTTTGGCACACTTTCCGGCTTACATTTTCCAGCCTTGGAATCAACCTTTTCTCCAAGGAGCCCTGATTCTATCTCGTAGAAATATATAATATCTATTTAGAAACCATGATTAATCTAAATAATATATTCGGAAAACACAATCTGGTCAGTAGGTATGCTCATTAGTGGTCAGAGGTTATAGGCTGTTTTAGTGGATAGGGCTAGAAATGTGTCTATTTACAGATATACACAGACACATGCACACAAATCTCACATTTATATTTTTATCTAACCTCCATCTCTCTCTATCTGTCTATTGAAAATTTAAGTTCATGTCAATATCTCATCTTCCAATTCAACACTAGAGTTCATTATAGCTTTCTCCCTTTTCGCTTTTAAAATACCCATGAAAGTGAAAGTCGCTCAGTCATGTCGGACTATACAGTTCATGGAATTCTCCAGGCCAGAATACTGGAATGGGTAGCCTTTCCCTTCTTCAGGAGATCTTCCCAACCCAGGGATTGGACCCAGGTCTCTCGCATTGCAGGTAGATTCTTTACCAGCTGAGCCACAAGAGAACCCTAAAATGCCCATATCCTTCTTTGATATGGAGATTCCAGGTCCTCAGGATAATTAACATATTACTTAGTTACCAGTACTCTACAAGTTGACAATTTATTTTCAGGTCTCCCCATCACTCATGTGTATGACGGAGACCCTGCTGTCATCACCTCTGGGCTCCTCTCTCCCTCCCCAAGGCCCCGTGTACAAACCCTCGACTCTTCTTCCTGCTCCTACCTCCACATCAGGCAGACTCTCTACCCCTGGCACAGACGGCCTCTTGATTTTGCTGTGACTCTGCTAAGGGCACTGGAGTATTGAAGAACCTCTTACATTCTTAGAATGTCTGTCTTATTTGGCACTATCAAATAATTTTGCCTATCATCTAGGAATGAAAGAGAAAGGAAAGGAAGATGAGAAACTAAAGATGTCTTCACTGCACTTGCCCACTAGAGAGGGGGATTAAGTTTTCAAAGATGAGAGGGTGCTTTTAATTCTTAGCCCTTAGCCCCTTTTATGATTTGATATATTTAATATGGATGATGTATTACTTTTCCAATTTACAAGATATGTAAAAAGAGTTTAATGGGTGAATACATGTAATCTATATATTTTCCTTGACAAACAGTTACTTAATTCTGAATCTAAAATTGCAGAGTTATATTCTTACGTTTCGGCTTTAAGCAACTATGAATGTGCCAGTTCACTCTAAAAAAAAGAGGAAGAAAAAGAAAGAGAGGTAATAAAATTTCCAAATGATGCCTCTAAGACTTAGTAGTGAAATACCATGTCTTTTAAATGAGTCACTGCTGAGAATGATGCAATGTCTACTGTAAATTCTAAAGATCTATGCAAATACAGAGCATTGTTTTTATTCTAAAGGGAAACTAAACCACCTATCTCATGTGGTTATCATAACAGTGTAGTGAGTAGAGGAGATGATTCACTTCTCAGGTTTCCAAGTCAACTGGGCTCCAGAATCCAAATACACTTTCTTAGGAATGTCACCTCTCACATGTCTAGAGTCAAAGTGGTCTAACCTTGCAGTATATTAAATCTCAGCAAGTTATCCAGGCCCTCTTTATGTTATTACTGTTCTGTAAGAAACTTCTCCACAAATAATAAACTGCCAATACCAAAAAGTGCCTAAGAGATAGCTGCCATGGAGGGAAAAAATTTATAAATATTCATATTTTATAGAGCAATCAAGATGTTGATGTTAATATTAAAGCAATAACTTTAATTGTATTTCAGCAAACGGATGCCAATTAGGAAACAAATTATCTCACAGAAGCATGTCTTGCACACAGTTTTGCCCTGAAGGTAAGCTGAGGGCTATGCCAGCTTCCTGAATTTTAATGCACAAGTGAACACCTCCAAAATTATTAAATTAAAAATAAGCATTTAGAGGGCTTTAAATTATGCCAAAAAGTAAATGATAGCTGCCTGCTTACTGGTAAAGGCAGAATATTTTCTCCTGTAGATGGAAAGAAAAAAATCACTTGTAAGATAAAGTAAAGGAAGGCCATTTAGGCTCTTCCTTCAGTGATGGATCTGAGTCTCATGTCATTTCTGATAAGGTATGCAGAATTGTAAATTGCCATGCAAACCTCATTTGAACTTTCTAAACTCTCTAAAACTCCACATTCTTAAAAATAACAAGCTTTTATCAATGCCTATCTAGAAAAGCTCTGACCTGAAGGTCCAACAGAATAAGAAATGGGTATGAAAAAACAGCTGTTCAAAAGGATCCTGGATACTCTAGGAAAAGGCTGATTATTCATGGTCTCCAGGAACCCTAAAGCATCTAATTCTTGTGTAACATCTCCCAGAAGTTATGGCTCACAGGATAGACTCTGTTCTCTGGGCTCATGTTGTAGAGTTCACTTAAAGCAGAGGGCCTTTGAGCATCCTAAGAACTAGTCCCAGTTTGAACTTTGACTTTATTGCCATGGCAACTTGTACACATTCCTTATAGTACATGGATCACGTTGCAATGTCACTGTTTGTCACAACAGTCTCCCTTACTAGGTTGAAGGCATTTCATGGGAATAACTGCATTTCAGAAGCATTTCTGTGTTTTTAGTGGAACTTGGATTATTCCTCAGTAGAGTACAACTCAGACCTTAGCTGGGATCTCCTTGGCTCCTTGGTTTTTAGGTAAGGTTATTTGGAACACCCATGTCCATGATGTGGGAAAGTCCAATGACTCCGTTAAATTGAGGGAAGTTCCAAGGAACTTAATTTTTCCATAGACCCTCTTGTTTCTGTGTTCACACCTTTGAACATGTTATTTAGACTCTGATTTAATACACTGATTTCAACACACACACACACACACACACACACACACACACACACACAATTCACGTATATATTTTTCCATGAACTAAGTAGATCTTATTGAGGTCTGCTCTGCATACCCAAAATGAATTAGAAATCCCATTTTAGACAATCTATCTTAAAACAATCTTGCCAAAAATCCCAATCATGCATTGCACTTACATACTTCCCTGGTTCCTTTCATTTTCTCCTCTCATTCTCTCTGTCCATTCAACTTCCAATATTCACACTTGAGAATAACACATTTATCTCTATATACCATTCATATTTTTTAAATCTCCAAGTTTCTATAATCATCTTCCCCTGAATATCAACCCTGAACACAGTTATCAAGCTATTTTATTTCATGATGATATCTCTCAGCTAGTAAGAAAAAAAAATTTTTTTTAAATCTCATCTCATACACCAAGAGAATTGAGAAACATACATAAAGGCCAATCCATTACAAGGTGGTGGTGAGAGTTCAATGCATTAAAAGCTGAAATAACCAACTTAGTGTATGGTTTGTATAGCTGAATAAATTCTAGAGTGTGTTTGCCTAGCTCAAATTTACAGAATTGTGCAGTCTTGCACATACGGTAGGAACACTAATCTACATATTGGAAATTAGCAGTGACAGTCTTGTCATTATTCTGGGATTAAATTATCTTTGAGTTAGGAACTCCACATCCTATGAGACACTGAAGACTGCTGTTGAAATCATTAAACAAGGACTATGGGCTTCCCAGGTGGCTCAGTGGTAAAAGAATCTGCCTGTCAATGCAGGAGACATAGGTTTGATCCCTGGGTGGGGAAGATCCCCCTAAGGTGGAGATGGCAACCCACTCCAGTATTCTTGCCTGGGAAATCCCAAGGACAGAGGAGCCTGGAGGGCTACAATCCATGGGATTACCAAGTGGGACAGGACTGAGCATGCACATATACTGGGTTTAGTGGGGACAGATTAATCCACCAGGTTATCCTCAGGCTAAAATTACGAGATGTAAACAAAGGTTGAAAATTTCTTCCACATACATCTTTCTTCTTTTTCTCTGACTAGCCAATCTATTTCTAAGTACTCTTAAGACAAACTTTTGTTGTGTTGCTAATTTTTCATTCTAGAGAGAAAGACATCTATGAATTTTGATTCATGTTTAGAACACCATTCTAATAGCTGTTGAATAACCTTTGCAAAACTCTTTGTTTTTAATTTCTACCTTAGGCAGTGGATCCACCAGTAATATCTTTGGTACATCTGACAAACTCAAACTAATTTGGAAGTTCAAGCCCAGGCTGTGATCAGCTTCCATACAGATAGGGTTTCCAGCCCAGTTTCCAGACTGGGATTTATGTTGGCTCCCAGTCAGCTCTTAAAGTACACACTTTGCAGGAGTGTCTGCATTTGAAACGCATAATTGCAAACAACTCCTCAAAGAGGTCTTTCAAATTGCTGAAGAATGGCAATCCAACCTGCTGTGGGACTAAAATAAATGAAGGTCCCAGTTCTTCTATTCTTTTCTGCCTTGACTGCACCAGACTGGTCAGGACCGCCATTCCATGAGCTGCTCAAGCATATTATAAGGAAAGAGCCAATGAAACGTAACCCTCTGCCTCTACTGACATTTTTCTCAAATCATGGCCTGTCTGCAACTCATCTGGATTTTATGTCCTTGAAAGTTGTACTGATAGTCACCAGCTTTATGGAGTGTGCCAATGAGAAGATATTTGGAAGCTTTAAAATTAGACCTACAATTCCAAGTCTGAGAAGCTGTTTTCCTATGATAACCAACTGCCAACTACCCTCTCACACAGGCTCCCTTTGAGGCATAAAATTGAATGCACCAAGATGCTTGGTACTTATATTTAGTTAATTGTGGGTGCAATCAGCCAATTGAGGATACAATTAGACACTGCAATTAGCTGCTGTGGTCCAAATTATTGGAGAGAGGCAAAACAGGAAGCCTAGTCATTGCCCCTTTAAAGATGCAGGTCTGTGCATGAAATCACTGATGAAAGTCGTTCAAATTAATAAACCCATGGAACCAAAGAGAAAATGGGAAAACAGCATAAGCTAAAACTTATTTCTAGAACAGGCAGATAATAACAGTATTACTTTACATGCAAATGTGTGTATATTTTTTATAGCTTACAAATCTGATATCAAAGCTTTTTTATCATAGGTTTATTTTACCTAAAAGATATCCGCTTAATCCAACGAACAGAAACTGTGGTATATAATACAGTTTTGAAGCAAAGATGGAAAAAGGTCTTTCCCACTTGCATATACCAAGTAATAAAGGTTGAATATTTCCTCTCTTGCTACAGTTCCTTAATTTTATAAGGCAAAAGGGAAAGAAAACTAATATTTGCTGATCATCTATATTCCGGGGCCTTTTGTGGACAGGTGACAAGGGATGTTACATTTAATCTCATGACACTATCACATGAAAGATGTTTCTTTCCTCTTTTTTCTGCACAGATTAAGAAATCAAGCTTCAATAAAATTAATGGTTAGGCAAATCTCAACGCCACAGGTAAAGGGCAAGCTGAAATCTCTCTGACCTCAAAGACTTTCTTCAAAATTATGATCTTCCAAATGTGTGGTTTCTTTCTCTTTTAAAAAAATTTAAAATTTTCATTGGAGTATAGCTAACAGTGTTGGGACAGTTTCGGGTGAAAGGCAAAGGGACTCAGTCATCCATATGTGTGCTTAGTGGCTCAGTCATGTCTGATGGTTTGTGGCCCCATGGACTGTAGCCTGCCAGGCTCCTCTGTCCATGGGGATTCTCCAGGCAAGAATATTTGAGTGGGTTGCCATCCCTCCTCCAGGGGATCTTCCCAACACAGAGATCAAACCCAGGGTCTCCTGCATCGCAGGCAGGTTCTTTACCATCTGAGCCACCAGTGAAGCCCCAGACACATATCCATTCTCCCCCAAATCACCATCTCCTATCCAGGCTGCTATGTAAAATTGAGCAGAGTTCCTTGTGCTATGCAATAGGTCCTTGTTGGTCATTCATTTTTAATAAAGCAGTGTGTACATGCCCATTCCTAACTCCCTAACTGTCCCCTCTCCCAGTCTTCCCTCCCCCACTCCTCTGGAACCACATTTTCTAATTCTTTAAGTCTGTTTCTGTTTTGTAAATATGTTCATTTGTATCATTCCTTTATAGGTTCCATAGGTTCCCCAGATATTTCTCCTTCTTTGTCTGATTTAATTCACTCAATATGATAATCTCTAGGTCCGTCCATGTTACTTCAAATGGCTTTATTTCATTTTTCTTAGTGGTTGTGAATAATGCCAACTCTAACACCTGAAAATATAGTTTGAAAGGGGTGGACACTTCCAGAAAATGTCAATCTGTTAATATATGTGGGTCTAAGACACTAAGAAAAGGATCCCTTTACTTGGTGGGAGATCACATGGCTAATGAATGACACCTTCATAGCAGTGATCCTATTATATACATTCTCCTAGTGTTATATACACAGCACTTCACGTTTGTTATCGCTCCTCAAAATATTTGGGAGAGAGCAGGGAACTGCTTTGATGATTTGCTAGTGAGTTCTTCTGTAGAATTTTAATTTTGAATTATGTCTTTGTTTCAGCATTTAATTAAATTCTATTTTAGAAATTCACCAAAATGGTGAAAAGAGGGTGAAAGATAAATGGTCATATGGAATTCAATGCTTTTTAATTACAGGAATCCATTCACTTTGTAATATCTGTGTAACAATTCCTTAATGAAATTGAATTATTTCTTTTAAAATTGACTTAATTAATGATTCAATTTATATTAGATTGATTTTATAATACAATTTTAACTATAATAGCAAAGTCTAAAGTTTCTTTAAAAAGAGACTTTTAAGAACTATTAAAATCTGAACGTCTTTGAAATGGAAGTTTATATGGAAAAAGAGAGATGGGTTAGTTAAGACACTCAAAATTTTACTACTCAATTTTGTTTAAGGAAAAATGCAATAATTTTGTACTATAATTAATTTTAGGGTCTTAGAAATCCAATTATTTCCTCAATAAGCTATTAAACTTATTTCCTTATGTAAGAAGTGAACTGAACGGCTTAGAGAAGAATGGTTTTATAGTATTTAATAGGCTTTCAGTCTATTAATGAAACCCAACACTTACCTGCCAGGTTCTAAGAACTGCTCACATTAAACCCACCTTCTATTCTGCCTAAACCTAGGTCTAGGCCATAAGTCTTATGCTTTGTGTTTAAGAGCTTGATCATAATAATAGTTCACCAAAAGGTTATAGAGTTAATTCTCTTTCCCAATTTTTCATAGATTCTCTCTAAGGAAGCATGTATTGGCTGTCCCCTGGCAGTCAACTTTTCAAAGCCTTGGAAAACACCTGGAAATCTCCCAATAGAAAAAGGAGTGGCAACAAAACTTACATTTTTAAATGTCCTCAACTTTAAGAAATGTCCTGCATGTACAAAAAGAAAGTGTATATTTACTCCCTTACAAATATGTAGAAATTAGAAAAAAAAAATCCAGAATAACATTGATTCATTTACCACTTAGTCATCCATCATTTCTGTATTTGGTTCCTATTGCTGCTACAACCATTTCCCACAAATTTTGTGGCTAAAAGCAACCCAAGGGCTTCCACATGGCTCAGTGGTAAATAATCCACCTGCCAAGATGGAAACGTGGGTTCATCCCTGGGTCAGGAAGGTCCCCTGGAGAAGGAAATGGAAACCCACTCCAGTATTCTTGCTTGGGAAAGCCCATGGACGGAGAAGCCTTACAGTTCTTGGGGTCTCAGAGTCAGACATGACTCAGAAACGAAGCAACAACAACGAAAGCAACATCAACCTATTGTCTTACAATTCTGAAGTTTAGATATCTGAAATGAGTTGGCAGGGCTCATTCTTTATGGAAGTTTTAGTAAAAAATCAATATCCTTGTCTTCTCCTGCTCCCAGAGGCTGCCCACAATTCTTGGATCGTATCTGCATATCACTCCAGTCTCCGCTGCCGTCAGCCCATCTCCTTTTCTGGTTCTGACCCTCCTGCCTCTTTCATTGGGACCACACAGATCATCCAGAAAAATGTCATCTCAAGATTCTTAATTTATTCACATCTGCAAAATCTACTTTGAGAGGTTTCAAGGACTCAGATGTGTACATCTTTGAGGAGCCATTATTCAGCCCACTTAAAGTTCATATAGAAGCCATTACAGGTTACCAATTCTTCCCTTGAATGGAAAAGAGAACAGGGTAGGAAAACAGTATTCTCAGTTCTTTTTTCCCCATTTTCTCAACTCCTTTCTTCATCCTCACATAATCAAGCCTATATGTGCTTTTACCTGCACACACACACATACACATACACACACACACAAACAGGGTTATATTCACACAGTCAGTCACAAAAAGCTCCCAATTCCATTCTTGAAAAGTAACAGCCTATTTTAAAGACTTGAACTTCTCCTGGACTATCAATAAAAGGGAGTACATATATATAT
The DNA here is from genome assembly GCA_006410875.1 of Neotragus pygmaeus. Taxonomy (NCBI): domain Eukaryota; kingdom Metazoa; phylum Chordata; class Mammalia; order Artiodactyla; family Bovidae; genus Neotragus; species Neotragus pygmaeus. The sequence goes on along the minus strand of SJYV01031753.1, from coordinate 139,872 downwards.
TTGGAGGGGGGAAAAGATATCAATAATGTTTTAATACATCAAAGACTACCTCTACCCTTATACACACACCCTCCATACTATAAAAGATACAGAAAAATAAAGAGAAAAAAGTGAAAGTAAAAGTCCACCCTACCAAACCTAGTTATTTGAAGCTCCTCAAAACAAGTTTCTTTTAGCTTATAGAATTAACATTTTGAAGACCTGGTTCAATTTATTTTTCATATCACCCACTTCCTTTCCCTTTCCCTTCTAATCTCAGATTTTTTGAAAGAAGATAGAAAAACAAGAGCAAACTTGTATTTTCTATCTCTTGGCCACCCAGGAAAGTACTGCTTCCTGGGGCCAGTTAGTGGAGATGGTTCTCTCAATTTCGAAAAAGAGTTTAGTACTAAACTATAGACACTATATATTTGCTCTTCAGCCCAACATTTGTATTGTCGTTCAATACCCCTCTCCCTTGTCCAATAAAATCCTCTTTTCCTCTTCCTTAAGTCTAGAAACAACTGAGAGACCAATAGCCAGTCAGTCAATCAGTCAGTTCAGCTGCTCAGTCGATCTGACTCTGCAACCCCATGGACTGCAGCACGCCAAGCTTCCCTGTCCACCCCAACTCCCAGAGCTTGCTCAAACTCATGCCCATGAGTCGGTAGTACCATCCAACCATCTCATCCTCTGTCATCCCCTTCTCCTCCTACCTTTAACCTTTCCCAGCATCAGGGTCTTTTCTAATGAGTCAGTACTTTGCATCAGGTGGCCAAAGTATTTGGAGCTTCAGCTTCAACATCAGTCCTTCCAATGAATATTCAGGACTGATTTCCTTTAGAATTGACTGGTTTGATCTCCTCGTTGTCCAAGGGACTCTCAGAAGTCTTCCCAACACAACAGTTCGAAAGCATCAATTCTTTGGCACTCAGCTTTCTTTATGGTCTAGTTCTCAAATCCATACACGACTACTGGAAAAACCATAGCTGTGACTCGATGGACCTTTGTCGATAATGTCTCTGCTTTTTAATACGCTGCCTTGGTTTGTCATATTTTTTCTTCCAATTTTTTAATTGGAAAAAATTAATTTTTTTCCATTTCATGGCTGCAGTCACAATCTGCAGTGATTTGGGACCCCAAGGAAGCAAAATCTCTTACTGTTCCCCATCTATTTGCCATGAAGTGATGGGACCAGATGCCTTGATCTTAGTTTTTTGAATGTTGAATTGAATGTTAAGCCAACTTTTTCACTCTCTTCTTTCACTTTCATCAAGAAGCTCTTTAGTTCCTCTTCACTATCTGTCAAATGGTGGTGTCATCTGTATATCTGAAGTTATTAAGATATCTCTGGTAATCTTGATTCCATCTTGTGCTTCATCTAGTCTGCAATTTCTCATGATGTACTCTGCATATAAGTTAAATAAGCAGGATGACAATATACAGCCTTGCTGTACTCCTTTCCAAATTTGGAACCAGTCTGTTGTTCCATGTCTGGTTCTAACTCTTGCTTCTTGACCTGCATACAGGTATCTCAGAAAACAGGTCTATTATTCCCATCTCTTTAAGAATGTCCACAGTTTGTTGTGATCCACACAGTCAAAGGCTTTAACAAGTCAAGTGGAGGTCAAAATCTGACTTTTGTTTCCATAAGGGTAATTAAAAAATGTGGTTTATTTAAAATCTGACATCAAATGGGAATTCTACAACTTCACTCCTAAATTAAAACTTAGAATAAGACCATAGCAGCTGACTTTGACAATGTGTCTAGTTTATTTCGAATATGAGCTGAGGAGGAGAAAAAATGGGCTGTGTGTATTGGGCTTCCCAGATACTGCTAATGATAAAGAACCTGCTTGCAGTGCAGGAACATAAGAGATGTGAGTTTGATTCCTGGATTGGGAAGATCCACTGGAAGAGGGCATGGCAACCTCCTCCTGTATCTTTGCCTGGCAAATACCATGCACAGAGGAGCCTGGTGGGCTATAGTCCATAGGGTCGCAAACAGCCAGACTTGACTGAAGTGACTTAACATGCACGTATGTGTTGGGTGTCCCTGGTTTTCTCTCCTGAAGTCACTAATCAGATGGATTATTGCATCTCTTCCCGAAGGGAAGAGGGAGCAGTAATTTGGGAGAGGCTGAAATTACTTTCAAGTTCATGGAGAATTAAATGAATAAAACCCTCACTTTTGGAAACAATTCAGATTGGCAAGGGGAAAGTGTCCCATTCTAAGAGGGAAATTTTCTTCCCAAAAGGGATGACATGAAGTCTAAATCCTCTCAGCCAGTCCTATGAGTCCTTTGAAATGAAAATTTTCTTTCAAAGCCAACCATAATGAAACAATTTAAAATTGTTGTATTGCCAAGTAGGAAAATAGTGAAAGAAGGCATCCAAAAAGGTGAAAAAGAAGAGTATGGAAATATTTGGAAGATTAACTTGTTTGGCACAAGGACCTGCATGTTTCAGGTTAGTTAAGAGAACTAAAGAAAAAAAAAAAATTCCTTAAGGTGAGGTATTAAGGCTTATTCTCTTGTGCATCTGATGAGTGACAGAGGACTGAACATACAGTAGGTACTTTATACCTGTCAATTAAATTGAAAGAAAATTCAGAGAGCTTTACTTGATGGGACTGTTTCACTGGGTAAGAAACAAACTGTTCATAGACTCCAAACCTAAACAGGTGTGAAGTCCAGAGGCAGGACATTATGGGATGGCTTAAGGAGTAAAAATGAGAAACTTGTTTAACCTTTAACATGACTGTTTTTTAACAGTGTTTCCAGAAGGCAGGGGATTGGTTAAAATTGATTATCTTACGTCATTCAAGGAAGATGACTTAAGTTTCATTCATGATTATCAGAAACGGTTTGGATTTCATTTGCATTCATAAAATAAGCTAGATTTAATTTTGCTTACGAAGTTTAAATGGTTTTGTCTGGCCCAGGAACTTTTCAAGTCTGGTCTCCATTTTATCTTCCCAGTTAGTTGACAGGTCTTTGTTAATGCGTTTACCTTCCTTGTTTTGTATCTAATACATGCATTTCCAAAAGCCCTTTCATATCTAACAATTTTCCATTCTTTTCATAAAGTTTGTTTTTTTTTGTTGTTGTTCAGGGTTTTTTTTGATTTGGGGGTTATAATAGCATGTGGGATCTTAGTTCCCCAATCAGGGATCAAACCTGTGCCTTTTTTATAGGGACTGCAGCGTCCTAACCACTGACCTGCAGGGGAATAATCTATTTTAAGTGAACAATTTTCTATCTTAAGTGAATCTTCTCATTTCCCCCCTAACCAGATCTGCAACCAGTTGTTTTGTCTTCTTCTGGATAGTTTTCTGACACTTTTTTTTTTTTTTAAATTGCTTTCACTTCATTAACAAGCTCCCAATGAGCCCTTTCATATGCTACCTTAATACCCAAAGTTGCTGTGAGTTCCAGAAGGGACGATGTTTTGTAGGGAAATCCAGGGCTGGGTTTCAGGTATTCTTAATCCTGTCTATATGAGAAGCAACAATCAGATAATTTCAGAAGCATACGCCTTTAGGCTTCAAGCTGTTCATGTTTGCAAACTAGACAGACACCCTTAACACCACTGCTGGTTTATTGACACAAACCCTGTGCTTCCCACAGCTTGTAATTGAATCCCCCCACTGCTTAATTGGAAATAGAATGACTCCACAACCAGATTTGAAACATCTTCTGAAGCTGGTGGGAACATCAGCACTCCCTTTTAAAAATAAAAATTATATCATTAACTGTGTTAAGCGAAGATTGGTGTTCTGTTGAATATCAGGAAATGAGAGAACCCCAGGACTGTCTGAAAACAGGGCAATTAGGGATGGCTTCTGTTTTACAACATGTGTACACATGGCCTCCTTTCTCCCCAAAGCATAAAGACTAAAGTGGGCCTAGTTTGTACCTTGTTCAAGTCCTAATGTTTGCAGTACTCTAATCCCTTTAAAAATTCTTTCTCTTAAACTTATTCATATCCTGTGACTAGGAATTGCATTCAAACAAATAATTACTAAGCTCCTATTGCAAGCCAGACACTGATCTAGGCATCAAAGATAAACATTGTGCAAGAGAGAATAAAAAGAAAAGAACAAGAAGGTAAATTTTATGCTGTTTATATAATATATGCTAATGTGTACATATATTTCCATTCTATCAAACTATACAGAGAAAAATGAATCTTTGATTATTTCTAATGACTTAAAAAAAACTTTTGTTTTGCTGTAAGTTTCTATATACTTCTTTCTTGTGGCAGAATGCACATAATGTAAGATTTGCGATTATAACAATTTTTGAGTGTACTATTCAGTGGCATAACACAGTGGCATTCACAATGTTGTTCAGCCATCACTGTTATCTGCTTCATGAAGACTCCTCTTTTGTTTTTCTCTTTTTTGGAATATAATTGACATACAGCATTATGTTAGTTTCAGGTGTAGAACATAATTCAATATTTGTATATATTGTGAGGTAAGCATGTGACTATTCATTGTTGGTTATAGTAATAATAAATTTGTGGTAAATTAAATAATTTCAAAAGCAAATGAGTAAAATAAATTATCTTATCTATGGTAAAGTGTGTGCTTAGATGTTCAGTTGTGTCTGACTCTTTGCAACTCCATGGACTGTAGTCTGCGAGGCTCCTCAGTCCATGGGATTCTCCAGGTAAGAATACTGGAGTGGGTTGCCATGCCCTCCTCTAGAGGGTCTTCCCAATCCAGGGGTCTAAACCAGGTCTCCCACATTGGAGGCAGATTCTTTACTGTTTGAGTCTCCAGGGAAGACCAGTAAGGTATTATGCAGACAATAAAGTAGTAACTTTGAAGTCTACTGAATGCCACAAAACAGCGTATAAATAAGTAGAGGAGTATGGTAGGACTTACATGTTTTAAGTATATGTTAATAAATCAAAGAAAGATGATACATAATAATAATCAGTGTTCATAGGGCTTATCTATAACCACAAGCATTGAGATTTTACATAAGTTACCCTCTAGTAATTTGTTTTAAATGATTATTTTATTTTTAAAGAAATATTTATCATGCTAGTTAATATCATATTTTAAAATATGGCATGCTGCAGACATCCATCAGCCTGCCCCAGCACTGCTCCACACCACCACTTCCATCCTCCAAGACAGGGTTTGTGAGGTTTAAGTGGTTATGAACCTGGACTCTAGAATCAGCCTGCTTGATGTCGTATCCTGCCTCAGACATTTATCACTGTATACACCTGGGGACTCTGTGTTATATGTAATCTAACTACTCTGTCAGAGAGAAAAAACATTGTTATTCCCATTATACAGATAAGGAAAAGAGTTACGGCATTTTCTAAAAGTTCACCAGAAAGAGAAAAGAATCAGAAAGAGAAAGCAAATATCAGATACTACCACATGTATGTGGGATCTGGAAAAATGATACAGGTGAATCTATTTCCAGGGAAGGAACAGAGATGCAGATGTTAAGAATTGACATGTGGACACAGAAGGGTAAGGGGAGGGTGGAACAAACTGGGAGATTAGGATGGACGTTTATACACTGCCATGTGCAAAATAGCTAGTGGGGACTTGCTATTCAGCAGAAACCTCACGGGGAGCTGAGCCGAGTGCTCTGGGATGATCTGGAGGGGTGGGTTGGCAGGAGGTAGTGGGAGGTCCAAGAGGGAAGGGATACATGTATACATATAATTGATTCGTTGTACAGCAAAAATGAATACAACGGTGTGAGGCAACTAAATTCCAATAAAAAAAAACTACTTTAAAAGTTTAGCAGATTGTCTAGCTTTTAAATAATAACAGCTAGCATTTACTGCATATTTACTATTTCCTGGCTTCTCATCTCTCCTTGTTTTATGCCCTTCCTTACTTCAGAGGCCCCTCCCTCGTCTGGTCTCCTTACTTGGACACTTGGGTTGGGGACCCTGTCCTGTCATCATGTCAAGTCCCAGATGCTTCACTGGGATCCCACACACTAAGCCTGCACATGTGGTCGGGTGGTGGCAGTCATTGGCTCTTTCCCAGCTCCTCACCATGGCAGCAGAGGTCTTGGTATTTCTGGTTGGTCTCCACGTGGCTCTCCAACAACCTCTCCCCTAGCTCGTAAGATACAGCCTACATATGCATTTGGTTGTCTGGTAGCCAGCTGTATGCATTTGACATATTCAGATGTGTAGTATATGACCCTCCACTTGTACCTTCACACTGGACTCTACAAATATTATTTTTTGTGTTGGGAACAAAAAGATGGAGGAAAACAGTTTGAGGTGAATAAAAGAACCGCCAGGATCATAATGCTTTAGTAATACTCTATTGTGCCTTCATGATTTGACTGCATAGCTAAAGGAATTACAGCAATCACAGCAGCTTTGACTGGTCCTCTCTGGAAATCGCTTTCTGCTAAAGAGAGCTGTTGGGTTTCCCAAGTGGCACAGTGATCAGGAATCCATCTGCCACTGCAGGAGACAGGTTTGATCCCCGTGTCAGGAAGATCCCCTGGAGGAGGAAATGGCAACTCATTCAAATAACCCTGCCTGGAAAATTGCATGGAGAGTGGAACCTGGCAGGCTACAATCCATGGGGTCTGCAGCTGCTGCTGCTAAGTCACTTCAGTCATGTCTGACTCTGTGCGACCCCATAAACGGCAGCCCACCAGGCTCCACCGTCCCTGGGATTCTCCAGGCAAGAACACTGGAGTGGGGTGCCATTTCCTTGAGTCGGATACAAATGAGCAACTGAGCATGAGCATGAGCAAAGGGAACTGTCTCCCCAAAAGGAGAGACTCTCATCTCAATTTAGGACAACTCAGAAGGGTCCTCTGAGGTCTAGAGCTTCCCGTGGGGTCGGCAGAGACCTTGTGACTGCTTCACACCGCAGCTTCTCACTCTTCCCAATCTAGTTTCCTTGCGGACCCCAAGATTGCTTACCAATAATCTGCCTTCATGTCAGTCTCTGTCTCAGAGTCACTTCCCTGCTAACCAACCAGCCACAATGTTTATAATTATTATTTTACTATTTGGCTCGTTCCAGGCATTTTCCATAATTCATTTCACTCAGTTCTCAAAACTCTCTGATGTAGTAGGTGCGCCTTTTAATAGTCATTTTTTTTAATGCTGAAGCTGAAAGTTACTCAGTCCATATGGCTTCGTAACTGAAGGCCATGCGTTTAATAGGGGAGGAAGGACTTGCACTATTAATTAGCTTTTAGACATTTCTCTAGCTATGTAGACATTCCTTAGAATTTGAAATGATATTTTCATTCATGATTCAATTATTCATCTACCTTTTTTTAATGCCAGTCAACTGTAAGGGAGAGAATTAATCTGGATCCATTCAATACTGTGCTTTGAAAAAGTCCCACTGGACTACCAGGCAATTCCCTGAAAAAGTTCATGTTGCTATCATTTCCATAATTTGTATAACAGGAAAGAAAGTAGGACACGATGCTGACAATATCCAAGAAAAAAAAAAAAAAAAATGCTGTGTTTAAAAGGTAGGAAAACACCAGTTCATTTTACTAGGTCCTGTGCAGAGACTTACCACGCAAGTGTCCTTTGACACCCTAAAGCTGGGGTTTGGTAGAAGGTTGGTAGTAAGAACATACTGTGCTGATAAAACAAAAACCCATGGACTCACATGGGTAGTAGACTGACTCTCAGGCTGACCTAAGTCCTAAATGAACTATCTTTTTCCCTAATTATGCTTCCTTAATAACCTGCATAACCAAACAATTGTTACCTTTTTTTTTTTTTTTTTTGGTGGGAGGGAAGGAGTGGGGCAATGTTAGGGTGATAATTTACAGAGATTTCCAATGGGATATTGTATCTGAAAAGTCCTTCTAGGAATTAGTATAGGTGAGTAAAAAGTTTTTAGCAGCTCCTGTGCATAATAAGTCTTCTTATTCTGGCCTCTGAGCCCATACTTAAAACATTCCTTCTGTTTGGAAGCATCATTAATTTCATCCTAATAATTCCAACTCTTCCTCAAGAGGAGTGATGTTAAGCAAATTCTTGAAGGCTATCATCCTTGGTTAGGAGAAGGCAATGGCACCCCACTCCAGTACTCTTGCCTGGAAAATCCATGGACAGAGGAGCCTGATAGGCTGCAGTCCATAGGGTCACTAAGAGTCAGACACGGCTGAGCAACTTCACTTTCACTTTTCACTTTCATGCATTGGAGAAGAAAATGGCAACCCGTGGGTTTGTGTCCCACGTCTGGAAGCTGGAACACACATAACAAAGGGTTATGAGCGTTCACTGAGTGCCTGAGGCTAGGAAGGGTTATATGCCCGGGCTTGAGGCGTTGAGAGGCTTCCTTCTGACCACCTATTTCTGAGAGCAAGGACTATTGTTTCATGATAAGACTCCCTTTAGAGTTTCGCCAAAGCTATGTTATGTCTTGGGCGATAGGAACTGTATTTTATACTTGAATGCTTTAATGTTTATTTGGAATGGCTACGTGCAAGTCTGCCTTATGCTCTATTCCCTGAGAATTATAAAACTGCGTAGTTAGATAATAAACTTTGTCAGTCCACTAGAGGCTGTCTCTGACTGTCCTTTTCAGAGTGTGGTTCTCCGAGCCTTACAACAACCCACTCCAGTGTTCTTGCTTGGAGAATCCCAGGGACAGGGGAGCCTGGTAGGCTGCTGTCTATGGGGTTGCACAGTCGCACACGACTGAAGTGACTTAGCAGCAACTGCAGCATCATCATTGGTTACTCCCTCCGTGATCCAGTTAAGTTAATCATCCTTGCTTTGTATAGCTTGTACTGTTCCCATTACGCAATTGTTTGGAATTAAAGGGCTAAATCCTGTTTTCCCAGCTTCATTGTCAAATTGTTATATTTCTCAGAGCTTCAACCTTCTCATCTATAAAATGGGAATGCATCCTCCTATCCTAAAGGACGGCTGTAATTATTTTAATTGCTTCTAGCAAATTCCTAGCCAGGGTAGAGTCTTGTGAAATTTTAACTCTCTTCCTTCTGCACATAATTTAAAATCATTTTCTATGGAAAGGATGGTCTGGGAAGATCAGTTTAACCTTTGCAATACAATCCCTTCTCAAGTTTCAAGTGGGGAGCACTTAGTAACTGCTTCAGCTTTGCCCAATGCCTTAATCTTGTCCCTTTTCCTCTATAGACAATAGAGCAGCCTGAGGGATACCACTGGTCAATAACAGCCTTTTTCTGGGAGGGAGTTAATAAAGGGACAGCTTAATGCTCTTGTTGGTGAGGAAGTTTGAGTTCTTACTGCCTTAAGGACCTGGCAGTTTAAAAAAAGAGAGAGAAAGAGACAGAGAGAGACATTAAAAATGAAGAATATGGGTTCATCCAACCAGGTCCCTCCCATCCAAGAAAGAAGCCTGGGAAAGCTACCCCAAACTCCCGGCTCCTTCCTGGCTTCTGCAAAACCCTCACAGGTTCAAGATGTCCTAGCGAGTTTTCACTGGAGTCTAACACTTGGACTTAAACCTACTGGCTTTGCAGAGGGCTCAGTGTGCAATTGGGTGCAGGCAGAAGTGAACTGGAAAACAACAGCTTTCAACACCAGAGAAAATGATACGCCATTCAACAAAAGTCCCCTGTCATCCGCTTTGTGATTGGAAATGAGGTGGGGAGCGGTTTCCCGAATACTGTATATTACTGAGCAGCTGTATAAGAATCAAAGGGAAAATGGTTGCCAGGGAGACAGGACACTCATGCCAACTCTGTCGCAGACTCATCATAAAACGTCTCCAAGGGGCATTGCATAGCCACAAGCACAGACAGGAACACAGCCAAGCCAGGGATCCAGATGTTGCCCTTGGAACCAGGCACCATTTCGGGAGCTGGCATCTGCCTTCTGCCAAACAGAATGTGTGTGGCCACATCTGCTCACCGCAGAAAGTTAACACACATTAAAAGCAGAGGAAAGGTTGCCGTAAACTAACAATTTGGCACCGTGCATGAGGAAGATATTAAATATTAAATAACTCTTCTGTAAACCCTAAGCTCATTCTTCACTGTTCTTTCCTCACTCATAACTCATGGATATCCTCTCTCTCATTAATTCCGTTCTGTTCATCTGAGAACAATCTTGTTTGCAAATAATACCTGAATAATTTACAATCTACCTAAGTGCGTATAACAGCGAAGGAGAAAGTAAGTTGGAATGGACTAGTGTCTCCAATTAACTTCATAAAATGCACCTTTTACTTTACAGCTCTTAGAGAGAAGACATGAAATACATTTGTCTCTGAGACTCTGCCATTAAATTGCTATCTCCAATACAAAGAGTGGATGACAACAAGGTATTTTCCAAGTGTTTATGTTCACTTTCATCTACTCTCACTTGGAATGATGAGACTTTTGAACAATAAGTTACGTTATTTTAACAGCCCAAGAACTTTTTTATGACCAGAGAAAAGTTCAATGAGGCATAATTTAAATGTGTGCTGTACCTGATTCTGTATATATGTCTAGCATTTTCATAGCTTACAAGACTTTTTCACTTATTTTGCATGTTCTTCTTAACCTATCTCTAGCAGTTGGTTAGAACAGGTACTATGCATCTTTTCTAAGTTGAAGATACTGCAGAGAACTTTAAAGGTTTCTTCAAAGTCAAGTCAACGCAGTAATAAGAAAAAGACTTATGATGAGACTACCGTAAGCATATTGCTGATCTTAAACTTTTTGTTTTCTTCACCAAAATTACTACCCTTAGATTTTGAGGAACAAAGATCAATACATCTTTCTAACCTACATACGAATGGCAAGAAATTGGTTGGTTGTATTGAATTAGATCCTTTACCTTCCTTCCAAGAAGTTATTACTTCCTGTTGTTGCATAATAAATTGCCACCAATTTAGAAGCTTGAAACAATATCTATTTATTTTTTCACAACTCCTGTGGGTCAGGAGTCCAGATGCAGCCTGGCTGAGCTGAGTCTTCTGAGGCAGAGATCAGGGCTGCAATCTGGAGGCTCTGAATATGAACTTAAAGCTCAATCAGATTGTAGGAATCCAGTCCTTTGAAGAAGGTGAAAGTGGAGCTGGAGAACTCCATTTCCTGCCTGGCCGTTGGCTGGGGGCCACCCTCATCTCTTTTTGTCCCATCCGCATTCAAAGAACATATCAAACCCCTGTTAGACTTCAGATTCCTTTGTCTCTTCTTCTGCCTCTCAAGTCTACATTTTAAGTCTCATGAGTTATTTGGCTCAACTGGATAAACTCTATGTCCCAAGGTTAACTGACTTCAGGCTTTAATTACAACTGCAGGCTCCCAGCTGTACCTAGATTGGTGTTTGATTGAATAACCAGGGTTGAAGAATCCCAGATGGAGAAGGGCATCTGTAGAATTCTGTTAGCACACCACTCAAAATGTGGTCCTCAGACCAGCAGCATCAGCACCAAGGAACTTGTTAGAAATGCAAGTCTCAGGTTTCACCCCAGATCTCTGAAACAGCAATGTTCATCTCCAGGAGATTCATATGCATACAAATAAGAAGCACGTGTTTACGCTGCTGTTAACTCCCCCCACTCCGCCCCATTTTTCTTTTCGTAGCAGACACTGGGTTGGCAGACCACTCAAGTGTTTTGTTCAGCCTTGTGAATGTTTCTTCTCTCCATTTCTGACATGGATCATAGCCTGAAAGTACAAGTAGAACTGTGTCCCACTGAGCCATGGAAGGACAGGGATTTTTTTTTTTGTTTTTTTTTTGAGAGCATTTGCAATGGAGCTTTTGAAGGTTTATTACTTCTTTGCCTTTTGCACTCTTGGTGGCACTTCTTGGCTGCTGAGAGTGGACAATCTTGAGACTATTATGAAATCTTTTAGTGTTTGTTTATGGTGCACAGCTGAAATGTTTGAAACTTTAAATGAAAACATATCCCACTACAGAGTAAGGATAATAATTAGAAGACAAAAATCAATTCTGTTTCAGATGGAGGGAATTATGCACCATCTGACTGTTACGATGTGCTGCATTATTTAGAATGTATATCACAGGGGATCAGCTTTCCACGAGTGCATATGGATTTCATGTCCACTTAGCTACAGAGACGGGACCAGGAGGAAATCCAAGTGCCACTGGCCAAGGGATTTAAACATATGTTCAGCTCCCCAGCACTAATCAACATTACCAGGAGTCTGTTGAAACAATGGATTCCACCTCCACTTGGTGCCAGCATGCCCACAGTATGGCAAGTCCTCAGTTCTTGGTATAATGCAGGTTAATGTAAAGTGGATGTGTTGTAGGAAGGGGGACGCCCTCCAGGGCCACAAGAGTGAGCTCTTGTCTAATACTCGGATAAGAATTGTCTGAATTGTCTGAGGATTCACGAGCTAACAAAGCAAGAGACTTTGTTGGACAGGGCACCTGGGCAGAGAGCAGCAGGGTAAGGGTACCCAGGAGAATTGTTCTGCCTTATGGCTCCCAGTCTTGGGCTTTATGGTGATGGGATTAATGTCTAGGTTGTCTTTGGCCAGTCATTTTGACTCAGGGTCCTTCTGGTGGCATATGCATTGCTCAGCCAAGATGGATGTCAATAAGGATCCTGGGAGGCAGTCAGACACATGGTGTCTCTCTTTGACCTTTCCTGAACTCTTCCGGTTGGTGGTGGCTCATTAGTTCTGTCTTCCTTACCAGGACCCTCTGTCATAAAATAACTCACACAAATGGTTGCTACGGTGCCTGGCCAGGGTGGGCAGTTTCAGTCAGTGTGTGTCTCCTAACAGATGTAATGAGAGACTAACAAGACCAAAGTTCTACTGGAACTACTGTAGTTAATGGCAAAACAGACAGCTGCTGAGAAAAAGGAGGGTCTAGATCAGGAAGTGTATGAATTTAGTAGGTGACTGTAGGTATATTTGGAGAGAGGGCTAGAGGGAGGCAAAGAATGAAAGAAGAAACTACAAGACCCTTTTTAACTCAGAGCCAGAAGGATCTAGAATATATTTTGAAGAAGGGATGTAATTCACATAATAATATATACCATGAAAGATTACATATTACATTACATTTAAATTGCATCTGGTATATAATAGCTATGCTATTTTTTTCCCCCATGTTTTACATGGAGCTTAACGTAAAATTTCTTTTTTGATGTCTGACTTTCTCCCTAATGGTAATGTGTCCAACACTGAAATAGGAGTATCGTGGCTCAGACAGTAAAGCTTCTGTCTATGATGCAGGAGACCTGGGTTCAATCCCTGGGTTGGGAAGATCCCCTGGAGGAGGAAATGACAATCCACTCTAGTACTATTGCCTGGAAAGTGCCATGGACAAAGGAGCCTGATAGGCTACAGTCCATGGGGTCGCAAAGAGTCGGATACGACTGAGCGACTCCACTTTCTTTCTTTCTTTCATATTTGTAGTACTGATATTAGTGAGCTAATAGTATTACATTTAACAAGCATGCACTGAGTTAGGGTTAGGATTAGGTCCAATGCTTTGGCCACCTGATAATGCAAAGAGCTGACTCACTGGCAAAAACCCTGATGCTGGGAAAGATTGAAGGCAGGAGGAGAAAGGGATGCCAAAAGGTGAGATGGTTGGATGTTATTGCCAACTCAATGGACGTGAGTTTTTGAGCAAGCTCTGGAAGGTGGCATGCTGCAGTCCACGGGGTGGCAGAGTCAGACACGACTTAGTGACTGAACATCAATTGAGTACCATCTCTTTGCTAGATGCCATGCCAAGTGCTTTGAATATAAAAATGTATGTCGTTCCTTCAAGAAGTTTTCTGTCTGGAGATATAGTCCGGCATGCAGACAATGGTAAGATTGTATGATGTGAGCACTAAAAAGTACATGGAAATTGCTACATGACCACATAAGAGGAATGGCCACACGTGGGAGAAGCAACTGGATAGAATGGGTAAGTCTTCAGAGAAGCGAGGACATTCTGATGTGGACAGAATGGACAACAAAAGCTCATCCAGCAGAGGGAGAAGAGAGATTCTCTGCAAAGTAAAATTAGTAGGTTAAAAAATATACCAAAAAAAGTGTGCATATTGGCATGGATGAGTTGTGACAACTCTGTAAATCAGGCAGCAGATGAAAATACCTGTTGAATAAGAAATAAATTTTGAAGAAAAAGAAATAGAAAAGGCTAAATGATTGTAATGCTTGATAAATTACACTATAAATTCTATTATTATACAAATAACCTGCTCATTGTCTCAGGATTATATGCTCATCCCATTGGACAATAAGAAGAAGTTTTGCCCACGTTACAGATGCAAAAGTAGAGGCCCATGGAAGTGAAATGATTTGCTCAGGGTTTTACAGCAAGTCCAGGTCAAGGACTCTATTTCTACCATTAACCATCGACCTCCCACAAAATGAAATTATTCATTCTATTTTTTTCTGGCTATTGTTTACTGGTTAATTCTCAAAGTTTGATTCTATAATCTAGATGCATGAATTAAGACATATGGGACAGAACACAGTGCCTGCTTCTGGCAATCAATTAATTGGCCTTTTTTTTTCTTCTTCTTCTTTGATGAAACTACATTGGCAATACTCCCAAGTGAACTCCACTTGTTAAGCTGTGACACTATCAACCTTTCTGCTCTATTCTCCCAGCCCACTGACCAACTCCTTCCAAGCTAGAGCTCTACATTAGTCATCCTCAAAAATGCTTTCACCAGCCCTTTGTTCTAAAAGCTATAATGTTTTATTAATAATAATAATCAACATTGATGAGAACTTAATGTGTGGCAACCTCCAGGCTAACCATTTTGCATATATTGTTTAATATTAAAAACAATCCCTCCAAGGTAGGCACTGTTATCATCTCTCTCTTTGGGTAATGGAATAAAAGCCTTGAGTGACAAGGTCAGGTTTATTTACACAGTATGGAAAGCAGAGTCCTGGTTCATTAGAGTCTGTCTGTAATACACATGCTGTTAACCCCTAAGCCTATGCTGCCTCCTGCAGCAAGCCAGCAGTGAAAAAAAGTAAAAATAAGGAATATTTATTGACTACACAGAGGAGAAGTGATACAGGTGATGAGCTGTGAACTTTCTCCTTCTTAATTGTGACCTAGGCCAGGGAAGACAGAAGTGCATTCATAGAAAATTAATCTTTTGCCTTTAGGGAAATGCTGCATAGTTAGTATTCTCAGAAGGAAACAATTTATTTTTTCTGATTTTTTCTTTCTTTTCTTCTTTCCTTTTTTAATTTAGAAGCTCAGCATCAATCGTTTTGCTTTCTTTGGCTAGAATCATTTTAGGGAATGAGTATCATCATCTCCATCAGCAGCAGCAAATATGATCATTAGGCTTTAAATTGCCCTTACCCACTTGGTCGTTTCCTGGTGCAGTCGGATTAAACTTGCTTATTACGTTACAAAATAGGATGTGTTAAGTTTGCTCAAGTTCAGCTCTGGAGTTTACATCAGAGTGCTGTGATTATATACTATTTGGACTGAAGCTAAAATTGACATTTTCTTAGAATATAAAAAGATTAGATTAAAAGGTTTCCCAAAATAAACAAAGACTAAGAAAATCCCAATCAGCTTAAAAGTCTGAAAATAGAACTTTGACATCACATGTGTAATTTATTATATGTGCAGTGGCTCCAGTGTCCAATTCGTAGCCACAGCAAGTGCTGCCCAGTGATAAAATTTGGTGCCCAAATCTATCAGCCCAAAGTCCTTGGGAATGTTCTCAGCTGGTAGATATTCACCAATACAGACCCAAAAGTAATTTACAGGAGAATCAAGAAGGTGACTTCTTGCTATTGGAACTATCAGTTCCTGTTTTGGCATTTCTTGCTTCTTCCAATCTTGATTTTATATGTAAATTAAAAATTCCACCAATTACAGTCTTTCTTCCATAATAGTATGCTGTGGTGTAAAGGTTCTCAAACTAACTGTTCAAATGCAGATTTCTGGGCCCAACCTTGGAGTTGCTATTGCTTTGGCCACGGGACCCAAGCAGAGGTATTTCATGAATGACACTCCCTGAGTATGTGCAAATGCCTTCCAGATAGGAATCTACATCCACAGGTGAGTTTGCTACAGCTGATCCATGGATTAGATTTTGAGAAAGATATATGGAGAAAAAAGTAATGGCTTTGTTAGAGGAAGCACACTGATTGAAACCGCCCACCCTGGCCAGGCACCATAGTAACCATTTGCATGAGTTGTTTTATGACAGGAGATCCTGGTAAGGAATACGGAACTAATAAGCCACCACCAACTGGAAGAGTTTGGGAATGGTCTAAAGGAGACACCGCGTGGCCGTCCACTTCCCAGAATCCCTCTCACCAGCATCCATCTTGGCTGAGCGATGTGTGCGCCACCAGGAAAGACCCTGAATTAGAATGATTGGCCAAAGACTACCCAGAAACTAATCCCATCACCATAAAACCTGAGACTGCGAGCCAGAGCTGTTCTCCTGGGTTCCCTTACCTTATGGCTCTCCACCCGGGTGCCCTTTCCCAATAAAATCTCTTGCTTTGTCAGCACATGTGTCCCCTTGGACAATTCATTTCTGAGTGTTAGACGAGAGCCCAGTTTTGGGCCCTGGAAGGGGTCCCCCTTCCTGAAACAGCTTCATAGTCAAATAACTTGGATTTGAATCCTGAATTCTGGCTACCAAGGTTGAGACAGTCTCTTAAATCCCCAAGTAGACTCAAATTCATTTATAAAACAGATTTACCTGGCAGAGTTGTTTAGAAGATGAAAGTTAATATGTGTTCATCACCTTGCATTGTGCTTATACAGTTTGCTCTCCGTATCCGTGAGTCGAATGGAGAGGACCGACTGTTTTCACTGTACTATACCATTTGATACAAGGGACTTGAACATCTGTGGATCTTGGTATCCACAGGGGTCCTGAAACCAATCCCTCATGAACATCTAGGGACAACTCAATATGTCCTCAATGAAACAGTCTATTAAAAATGTTGTTAGTTAATAAACTGAAAAATATGGATGGTGGCTAAAATAGCCAAATTATACAGTTCACAGTAGCACACTTTCTCATCTAAGACAAAATAATGCATTCCACATCTCAACTGACTGTCTCTCTGCCCCAAACACACACATCTGTGTACACTTATCAACTACGTTTTGGTGTCTAACAGACCATAGTGTCCATTCTGCTGGAAATAAGGACCTTTCCAAGAAGTTCCAATTCCATGGAGACCCACAAAATATTAATTCAAATCTAGCACTGACTGACTGAGAAGTGTTAATATGTTCATTGACTATTGGATTCCTTTTATAATTCTACACTCGTCTCTACAAATCCTATTTGCACCCTTTCTATCCCATATAAAGGGTCTATAACTCAGAGGCTGTGAATCTGTTACCTAAGATAACTTATAATTTTTAAGGAAAAACATATTAAATGGACATTTTGACAATAGAAATTCATGACTATTCCTCCACTTTATGATTTTAAAGTCAGAGTTAATTATCATGACTAATTCACCTAACCGATTTCAGTTTAATATAACAAATATTAAGAGGTGCCTATAAGCCACAGTTGATGCTAGCAGTCTATATATCCCAGAGGGAATAAGAAAACATTGCCTCTGTTCATTGTGAGCAATCATCCTAGAAGGAGATACTGCATTAGGCATATTTCAACATACACACATAATTAAGCACATTCACCATAACTGTGGAAAATTACCACAGGATTTCAGGCATCTCTGAAAGTCAGGAAGAACACATGCACTCTGAGAATGTGAAAAAGCAAGACCTGTTATCAAGTGACAAGATGAAGAGCTGCATGCGTGCTCAGTCATATCTGACACTTTGCATCCCTATGGACTGTATCCCACCAGGCTCCTCCATCCATTGAATTTTCCAAGCAAGAATACTGGAGTAGGGTGCCATTTCCTCTTCCAGGGGATCTTTCCAACCCAGGGATCGAACCTATGTCTCCTGCGTCTTCCACATTGGCAGCCAGGTTCTTTACCACTGGGGCACCTGGGAATCCTAGGCATCCCCTTAAGAGTTTTGTCATTTGGGAAGTAGATTTCACGGTAATTGTTGAAAGATCCTTCTTTTGTCATGAGTTAAGACAAAGAACATGCCATGCAAATATTTAGGACTGTGTTTTGAATCTCTATTGCAGATTTAACATTCCAAATTTATAAGCAATGTGGAGGAAAGGAAAGCAAGAATGTTTAATTATCTTGCTTAGACTCTATAAGTCTACATATTCTTTTCCTTAAAAAAAAAAAAATCAAACAACATGAAATGGGGATATTTTAAAAAGTGATTTTCATGCTTAGCAAGAAAATTCTCTCTGGAGTGTCATCCAGGTATATACCTTAAAGTGATAGTAGCCTAAACACTTATCACCAAATTCAATTTAGCTACAGTCATCCAATAATGTGAATGGCATATCCTAATGGAGGAAAGTTAGAGAAATCTTAAATAGGAAATAATCTGATATTACATGTGTGCTCTTTTTCCTTCAGTATAATTTAAGACCTTTGAAAGCTCTAAGCTGCTGCATATCAATGAAGAATTTCTGACATTTTGAGACGGTAGAGTATAATTTATCCTGTTATCTTTGGTTGTTTGGAAATTGAAGACCTCTCTTTAGAGCTTGAGTGTGTATAAGGCTTAATTCATTTCAAGTATGTATAGAGCCCACGTTCCTTATGGAGGAACACAAGCTCTATCACGATGCAACCCAAACCCTAACTGCTCACAACTTCTGCATCTTTTTTTAGAAACTGTGGAAGCACAGTTCCTAAAAGAAATCTTTTAGGAACCTTGGTTCACAGATGCCTCCCACAGCCCCCTGGAAACAATCATGTGAGCATGCACACATACGATACCATCATCTGCAGGATTTTTAGTATGTGACCTTCCACGTTTCCAAGACACTGCGTGTGACATTTCCTGTTCCTGTAATGCCATTTCCCATCCTTTATTGGCTCAGAGAATTCAAATTTAGCTTCAAAATTTAGCTTGGATTGTCACTCCTATAATAACCATCCCTTCTTTCCACTAGATTCACAAGATTAATAATACCCTCTTTTGTGTCAACCCTGTATGAAACACCCATTTCTGTTACTCCATTCAACTATGGTTCTGTCTTGCCAACTCAAGACTGGCTTCATGGGTGTGTGACCAGTCACTACTTGCCACTTCCAGAAGGGGTTATGCTTGGGAAATAATATTCTGCAGTTGTCATTTTAAAATATTTTAAAAAATTTTACTTTGATTTTGTTCTTTCTAAAATGGGTTCATGGAGCTTGTGCTTCAGGCTTGGAGCCTCAGTTTATAGGTGTCTTGCCTCCTACAGCCTCCCAGGAACAGGTTTTCAGCTGTCCATTCCATCAAGCTCTGGGCCCCCAGCCCAGTGCAGCCTCCCCTAATTCTGCCCTACCCCTACTATCTCCTTCAGCCCTCTGCAAGTGTGGAAAAGCTTGGGGGGCACATATCTTGTAGCCTGTTGGGAAGGGACAGGCAGATAGCTGTCCCACGCTGAGCTGAGGGCATCACAGAGTATCTGGGTGATGAGTGTCCAGAAAAACAAAAGTCTGCTTCTTCTTGGGATTGAACCTTTGTTAGCTACATCCAGGTACCTAGCATCTCTGGTGCACAGGTTTAAAGATCCTTGTGGAGTCCATCCATCG
Organism: Neotragus pygmaeus; assembly: GCA_006410875.1. Taxonomy (NCBI): domain Eukaryota; kingdom Metazoa; phylum Chordata; class Mammalia; order Artiodactyla; family Bovidae; genus Neotragus; species Neotragus pygmaeus. Next base: position 120,295 of record SJYV01031753.1, on the reverse strand, counting down.
GTCATGGGTTGGAGTGATGGGCTCATGAGGAAGGGGAAATGCTTACCTCAACTACTCAACCCCATCCCTGGCTAGGACACTTGAAATGAGTCTGCAGCTGGTAGGAGGGGACCTGCCATAGAACCTACCTGTGACAGTCCTCTCTGGCTCCAGAGTACACTCCTCCTCCAGAATGGAGCTCTCCCTTTGGTCCATGGGGACTATTCCTTTTCTGCTTTCAGGCTTCTGGGACTTAGTTTGCATCTGTCTTTTCTGGCAAGTTCAAGGCACCCTTCAGGGACAAGCCATGTAATAAAAGTGTATAATTTTTCTATTTTTGCAGAAGGCGTACATGCTTGATATTTGCATTTAAAACTGTCATTACACAATATAAAAATGAATGAGAAAATTAATGCTAATAATTTAAGGTTTTAATATTTCTCTACTTAGAAAGGCATTTGCTAGCAAAGTGTTTTTTTTTTTTTTTTAAGGCAAGTTGAAAGGGAGAGACCATGGAAAACAAAGAAAATCTTTGTATCTTTAATTGTACATGTTCCTGTTTTTCGAACAAAAGACCCCACATTTTCATCTTTTACTGGGACATGCAAATTTTCTGGCCAGCCCTGTTCCTTCCTGAAATTGACTTCCTTAAGAATAGAGCCCAGGCTTTTTCATTTTGCTCTTCTGTTTCTAATATAATATATGGCATTTGTCAGGTGTACAAAACTACTTTTTGAGGTAATTTATATGAATTTGTTATATGTGTATGTGCCTGTATCTATATAATACCTAAATATCTATATATTTATGTCTTTATATTTGTATAATATGTTAGCATAAATATATACTGTAATATGTGATGATACATGCAGCAGGTAGATATAAATGACTTAGAAAACTGATGTGAAACATTTTGGTCTTTCAGTTGTTACTCTTTACTTTGACACTACTGGTTCAATCTCTCCGAATTTAAAAGGTCATTAATCCAAATGATAATTTAATCAATATCATATTAAGAAGCTATAAAAACCAAACTCATATCAGGTAAGCAGATTCATAGCACTATAAGCATTCAGAATGCGCCTAGAGTCAGCACATTTCTATGAGAAATGAATTCCTGTTTCCACCATACAGAACTCACTTAGGAAAATCTTGGACTGACTCTTTCCCATTGTTTATACTTGATTCACTGTGAAAGCTAAGATGAATATGAATACTCTTACAATTTTTGGTTTGTCTACTTTCTAAGTGCTTATCATTTTTTAAACACCTGTGGCTAGATGTAGACAAAACAGAATTTAGTATAAGCAGATGTCTTTTAATATGAATTTTTCCAGAACATTAGGTTCTAAATAGCTAATTTTTTCTGCAAGCAACACTTTCATTTATTTAAAAAGCAGGAACTATGCTTAATGGTGCATGGGTATAGACACACAAAGTTGCATAAGTAGATAAACATGCAGGTAGTCAACTATACACACCAATCACACACACATAAATGCATCTGTGTACAAAGAGACACACAGTTATCTACATATGCACACAAATACATTCTGGATTAACAGGCGCACACATATCAGCCTGTACACACACCCGATGCAAACACATACACACACACAGGCAGGCACATACAGATCTCTATATACAGAGACAAGACCCTACTTGCAAAGACTTATGCACACAAATATACATCCATATGCATGCACGTACACAGCTCATATACACAAACTCATATGTATACAAACACACAGGAACATACACTCATAGATAAAGACATATGTACAGATATAACCTCATGCATATGCAGACACACAATTATCCACATAGAGACTTGAACTTCTGCTGTTTCCCTTGGGAACTGAACAGAATTGTTTGGAATTAAAAGTGGCTCAGTCGTGAAGACTCCACCTGCAATGCAGGAGACCGTTTCAATCCCTGGATCAGGAAGAAACCCCGGGGAAGGAAATGGCAACCCATTCCAGCATCATTGCCTGGGAAATTCCATGGATGGAGGAACCTGTTGAGCTACAGTCCATGGTGTTACAAAGGGTCAGACACGACTTAGTAACTAAACAACGACAAAAAGATGAAAGCTTGATGGGATGCTTTAACAAAAGGAGAGATGTAGAAGAAAAAGAAGAAAGTTAAAAAACACAAAATCACTTCCTATACAAAATCTATACCTCAAAAAAAAAGCCATTACCCTTGTATCTCTCCAATAAATAAGGAACCTTAGCTAAACATCCTACATGTCAGGTCCTATTAAGTGCCATAGTTCACACAAAGCATGCATCATTTTGACATGGATGAGTACACGAGCCTTTGTTTTATTTTTCTAATACATTGTAAATTCATTGCACAATTACAGCAGTAACATGGTGTGTCATTAAAGTTCAGAGAAGGTACTAATAACTTTAAGGAAGTAAAGATATGCCCCATTAGAAAACTGGACAGCTGCATGTAAATCAATGAAGTTAGAACACACCTTCACTCCATACACAAAAATGAACTCAAAATGGCTTAAAGACTTAAAGACAAGACATCATAAATTTCTAGAAGAGAACATTTGGCAAAACATTTTCTGACATAAATTGTACGAATATTTCCTTAGTTCACCCTCCCAAGGCAATAGAAATAAAAGCAAAAATAAACAAATAAAGCCTAATCAAATTTATAGGTTTTGGTACAAGAAAGGAAGCCATAAACAAAATGAAAATACAACCTATGGACCGAGAGAAAATATTTGCAAATGATGCTACTGACCAAGGCCTGATTTCTAAAACAGCTCATACAACTTAGTATCAAAAACCAAAAAACCAATCAAAAAGTGGGAAGAAGATCTCAATTGACATTTCCTCAAAGAAAATATACAGATGATCAATAGGCACATGAAGATATGCTCAACATAACTAATTATCAGAGAAAGGCAAATCAAAACTACAATGAGTTATCATCTCACACCAGTCAAAATGGCCAGCACTGAAAAGTCTACAAACAGTGAATGCTGGAGAGAGTGTAGAAAAAAAGGGAACACTCCAACACTGTTGGTGGGAATGCAATTTGGTGCAAATACTATTGAAAACAGTATGCATGTATGCATGGTCAGTTGTTTCAGTTGTGTCCAACTCTTGGTGGCCCTATGGACTGTAGCCCACCAGGCTCCTCTTCAGTGGGATTCTCCAGGCAAGAATACTAGAGTGGGCTGCCATGCCTTCCTCCAAGGGATCTTCCCAACCCAGGGATTAAATCTGCATCTCTTGTCTCCTGCATTGGCAGGCAGGCTTTTTACCACTAGTGCCACCTGGGAAGCCCATTAAAAATGGTATAGAGATTCCTAACAAAATAAAAAGTTACCACATTATCCAGCACATCACTTAGCAGCAGCAGCAGCAGCACTCCTGGGTGTATATACAGAAAAGATGAAAACTCTAATTCAAAAAGATATATTCATCTTAACGTTCATAGCATCACTATTTACGATAGCTTAGACATGGAAGCAACCTAAGCTTCATTGACAGATAAATGGATAAAGAAAATTTGATATGCATATATAATGGAATATTACTCAACCATAAAAAAGAATACAATTAAGCTAGTTTCACCAATATGGATGGACCTAGAAATTATCATACAAAGTGAAGTCAGACAAAGGCAGATATATGATATCATTGACATGTAGAATCTAAAATATGATACAAATGACCTCATTTACAAAAGAGAAACAGATTCACAGACATTAAAAAAAAATGTATGGTTACTAAAAGGGGAAGGGGAAGAGAGATAAATTAGGAGCTTGGGATTAGCAGATAAAAATCACTATATGTGAAACAGATAAACACAAGGTCCTACTGTATAGCACAAGGAACTATCTTATGACAAACTACAGTGCAAAAGAATGTGAAAAAGTGTGTGTGTGTGTGTGTGTGTGTGTGTGTGTGTATAAACTGAATCACTTTTTTGTATACCAGAAACTAGCAAAACACTGTAAGTCAACTATACTTCAATACAAAATATATTCTTCATAAGCCCTTTTTTCTCCACTTCACTCTATGTATATGTGTGTGCTTCCAAATCGAAAGACAAACACTTATTTTGAGAAACTGCAAAATATCTGTCTCCCATCTGATTGCCCTCTTCCTGTGCTCCCCCTTGTCTTTATCATTTGCATTGGTTTCTGGCCTTGTTTTGTGGAGGTGTCTGTATGTGTGTATGCCTCTTTTTATTTCACTCTGTTTCTTTTCTGGGGAGGTCCAACATTTAACAGGAGAAGCTTAAGATAATTCAGCAATTAGATGTCAATGTCACAATATAATTTTAAATAAGAATATGTAGATTATGAGCAGACTTCTGATGAGATGGATGGATTAAAAAGCACAGCAAAGAGTTCATTGTCATCTCATGGGTCTCCCTTCTCCGTGTGATTTGTAGAGCATCAGAGTTCAAAAAGAGAGAATGGCACTGGGTATTATAGAAGGCTGTCACTGTGATCATACAGATTGTGGTTTCTGCTACTCAACAATGTAAACTCTGTTCAATTCTCTAACCAGTGAAATACACACACACACACACATGCACACACACAAGCACAATTCCTCTTCTAACTTATAACATGGGAACAGTAATTAGCTCCTTAATGGAGTTGCTATAAGATCACATTTATCTGTAACTATATATGGAATTAACTATGTTCTTTGATCTAAAACATATATCAACAATCCCTAGCATTTGAAACTCTAAATAAAGTTTATAAAATGTTTAATTATTAAAATACATATTTTCCATACTAAATTGCAGTGGTTAAAAATTCTTCTAAGATTCTCTTTGTTTATCCATCCTTAATTTTAAGATAGAAAATCTGGGGGTAAAGGTAATTACTTTCTATATTTTTGCTTTTGCCAGATTGCATTTAAATAATGACATGCATGCACATACCTACTCTACTTTTCAGTATCAATAGGATTCTCATTCAACCAGTAGCAGTTAAGTGCTAAAAACATGTCAAACACTTCCTTTACTTTCTGAGGTTGTCCAGGTCATTTAATGAGGAAAGATACCTCTATTATCCTGCTAACCTAACAGGTGAAAAAACTGAAATGCAAAGAAATAATATTTGTGGTGAGGTTGCTCATTCGTGTCCGACTCTGCGATCCCATGGACTGTAGCCTACCTGGCTCCTCTGTCCATGGGATTTTCCAGGCAATAGTACTGGAGTGGATTGCCATTTCCTTCTCCAGGGGATCTTCCCAACCCAGGGACCGAACCCAGGTCTCCCACATTGTAGACAGACGCTTTACCATCTGAGACACCAGGGAATTGCCCACCTATCTATCCAGGCAAATCTCCTTTCATCATAATTCACCCCCAATTTTGTCTCCTATCCCAACTTGCACAAACATATACCCATATACTCTATCTATCTGCCCCTGTGGCCTTCTCATACTTAGAACAAGTATGAGAAGGCCTGCCACTTGAAAATCTCTCACTAATTAACTCTATGCATCAGATGAAATGCTGGAAATGACCTCCACTTCTATGAAGATATCTTTGACTCACATAGGCAAATGTTGGTTCTCAATTAGTTCAGTTCAGTCACTCAGTCGTGTCCAACTCTTTGCAACCCAATGGACTGCAGCATGCCAGGCTTCCCTGTCCATCACCAATTCCTGAAGCTTGCTCAAATTCATGTCCATTGAGTCAATGATTAAATCCAACCATCTCATCCTGTCTACCCTTTCTTCTCCTGCATTCAATCTCTCCCAGCATCAGGTTCTTTTCCAGTGAGTCATTTCTTCACATCAGGCCAAAGTATTGGAGCTTCAGCTGCAGCATCAGTCCTTCCAATGAATATTCAGGACTGATTTCCTTTAGGATTGATTGGTTTGATCTCCTTGTTGTCCAAGGGACTCTCAAGAGTCTTCTCCAACACCACAGTTTGAAAGCATAAATTCTTTGGCGTTCAGCCTTCTTCACAGTCCAACTCTCACAACCATACAGGACTACCAGAAAAACCATAGGCTTTGATTAGATGGACCTTTGTCGACAAACTAATGTCTCTGGTTTTTAATATGCTGTCTAGTTTGGTCATAGCTTTTCTTCCAAGGAGCAAACATCTTTTAATTTCATGATTGCAGTCACCATCTCCAGTGATTTTGGAGCCCAAGAAAGTAAAGTCTGTCACCATTTCCATTGTTTCTTCATTTATTTGCCATGGAGTGATGGGACAAGATGCCATGATCTTAGTTTTCTGAATGTTAAGTTTTAAGCCAGCTTTTTCACTCTCCTCTTTCACTTTCACCAAGAGGCTCTTTAGTTCCTCTTCACTTTCTGCCATAAGGGTGGTGTCATCTGCATATCTGAGGTTATTGATATTTCTCCTGGCAATCTTGATTCCAGTTTGTGCTTCATCCAGTCTGGCATTTCACATGAGATACTCTGCATATAAGTTAAATAAGCAGGGTGACAATATACAGTCTTAACATACTCCTTTCCCAATTTGGAAACAGTCTGTTGTTCTATTGCCAGTTCTAACCGTTGCATCTTGACCTGCATACAGATTTCTCAGGAGGTAGGTAAGGTGGTCTGGTATTCCCATCTTTCTCAGAATTTTCCACATCTAGTTGTGATCTACACAGTTAAAGGCTTTGACATAGTCAATAAAATAGAAGTAGATGTTTTCCTGGACCTCTCTTCCTTGTTCTATGATCCAATGGATGTTACAAATTTGATCTCTGGTTCCTCTGCCTTTTCTAAATTCAGCTTGAACATCTGCAAGTTCACAGTTCATGTACTATTGAAGCCTGGCTTGGGGAATTTTGAGCATTACCTTGCTAGCATGTGAGATAAGTACAATGGTGCCGTAGTTGTTTGAGCATTTTTTGGCATTGCCTTTCTTTGGGATTGGAATGAAAACTGACCTTTTCCAGTCCTGTGGCCACTGCTGAGTTTTCCAAATTTGCTGATATAATGAGTACAGCACTTTCACAGCATCATCTTCCAGGATTTGAAATAGCTCAACTGGAATTCCATCACCTCCACTAGCTTTGTTTGTAGTGATGCTTCCTAAAGCCCTCTTGAGTTCACATTCCAGGATATCTGGCTCTAGGTAAATGATCACATTATCATGGTTAGCTAGGTCATGAAGATCTTTTTTTGTATAGTTCTTCTATGTATTCTTGCCACCTCTTCTTAATATCGTCTACTTCTGTTAGGTCCATATAATTTTTGTCCTTTATTTTGCCCATCTTTGCAAGAAATATTCCCTTGGTATCTCTAAGTTTCTTGAAGAGATCTCTAGTTTTTCCCATTCTATTGTTTTCCTCTATTTCTTTGCATTGATCCCTGAGGAAGCCTTTCTTGTCTTTTCTTGCTATTCTTTGAAACTCTGCATTCAAATGGGTATATCTTTCCTTTTCTCCTTTGCCTTTAGCTTCTCTTATTTTGTCAGCTATTTCTAAGTTCTCCTCTGACAACCATTTTGCCTTTTTGAATTTCTTTTTCTTTGGGATATACTTAATCAGTGCCTCCTGTACAATGTTCGTCCATAGTTCTTCAGGCACTCTCTCTATCAGACATGGTTCTCCATCTCCAAGGAATATTCCTCCTTACCGTAATTCTGCCTCTTATCCAATTTCCCTTCTCATAGAAATTATCTGTAACCATGATTGTCTTCCCCAATAGACTAAGTTTCTTGAAATCAAGGACATATCAAGATATATACTTAAGGTGCATCCTAAATAAACCAATGCTATACCAAGGTCACAGAAGTGTAACTCAAGCTTGCGACATTTTAGTTTTGTTTTAATAGGTATTGCAGAGCAACCTTGATATTGAATTCTTATACTGACTTCTTCCTTTCCAAATAATGTTTTCTCTCCACTAAAAGGGACTTACTGTTAGGAGAACAAAGAGTCTCTGGCCTCATAATAATTCTCCACATGCTGGAGGAGTTTGTGATAAGGTCTTGGATTGCATGTAATATTATTGACCTTTACTGCTTCTATTCTGAACATCCACAGGAACTGTCTACAGAATGAGAGCAACTCAAAATAGAATTCTATTCATTTAGTTCCAATGTACACTTTAGAGGATTAGTTCCTAGTAGCTTTTAATTTGTCATTTTCTGGCTTTCTTTCCTAAATAATGATTACTTACTCATGTTAGTGCATAAATAAACAGAATGATTAAAGAGTAAAATGACATCTCTTTCTTTTTCTTATCTAAGCACTAATGAATTCTAAACCATCACTTTACATTTAATCTATTGTTTTGATATTATTGGGAGACTGAAATTGAGATTATTGGTAAATTCACAAGTATTCCTCTTCCAGTACAGATTTCTTAATATGTAGGTTAATCAGGTGACATATGACCAGGGCAGACTTGACCCAAGATGTACTAATAACTCCCTGCTATCTACAGAGGCTGGTTCAAACTACTGGCGTGAAAGTCTAGCCAGGTCAATTATGTCCTCTTCTCCCTGGGTAGAAAAATGCAATTTGTACTTGTGCAAAATGTTTCTCTGGAAATGTTTGCTTTGGAGAGAGAATTGAACTCATGTCCATGGAGTTGGTGATGCTATCTAACCATCTCATCCTCTTTCCTAGGTAATACTAAAATGAACAAGAAAATCCCCCTTTTGATCATAATGGCAGAAACCAAACGCCATCTAGCATTTTATTACTCAGTGTGGCCTGTGGACCAGTAACATTGACATTGATTCAAAGCTTCTCTGAAAGAACTTCTGCTTTCAGGCTCGTCTTCAAACCTACTAAGGCAGAACCCACATTTAAAAGAAAACTACCTGATGTTTTATATGTACATGAACACTGAGAAGCACTGATATGGCTGCATTGTCTTTCTGCTTCCTATGTTACATTGTCACTAGATTTTTTCAAACTTCTCCCACCTTTCAACCACAGGGCCTTTGCAAATACTGTTCTCTCTACCTTGGAAACTCTTTTCTATTCCTCTTCACCTAGTTAATTTTTCTTTAAACCTTAGATCTCAGTTCAAGCATCATTTTTCTCATAAGCATATTTCTGACTAGAGTGAAAAACCCTATTATACAGGCATGTATAATAGGGAGTGTGTGCATGCATGCTAAGTCCATTCAGACTATAGCCTGCCAGGCTCCTCTGTCCATGGGATTCTCCAGGCAAGAATGCTGGAGTGGGTTGCCATGCCCTCCTCCAGGGGAAATTCCCAACCCAGGGATCAAATCCACATCTCTTAAGTCTCATGCATTGTCAGACATGTTCTTTACCACTGGTGCCACTGTGGGAATAATATATGTAGGTATAATGTATATAAGCTTCGTGAGTCATTGATAATAATGGATTTTTTTTCTTATATTGTATTCCTAGTACCTAAACTGTTGCATACTAGAATCTCAGTGTATACTTGCTAAATGGGTGAATACAGGGATGAATGATGAAAAACTTTTAGAGATAAATAAGCCTTAAACCCAGAGAAAATGACCGATTAACCTAAAGTCATGTAAAAAGTGGTAGATCTGAGTTTATAATCCAGGTTCCTGCCCTGATGTCTCAGAATGGTATCTCTAAATTCTATTTCTACTACAATTTATTCAGCCAAATCAAGAAAATTAGAAATAAAACAGATGCCAGATGGGAACAAATCCACCTTGAAAGATCACAGAAATGACAGTAACTCTTTCTAAAACACCTTCTCTTTTATCAGAGAGACTGACAAATATTCTACTGCTGAATGGGTGGCTTGAATAATGCAAGCCTATCTAGTATTGAGTGATTACACTTTTGTTGGGATGCTAACTTCTTTGGCTGCAGAGAAAATAAAATGTGATGGACCAAAGAGCCTGCAGCAGCTGATGAGTTTCTGAACTAACTGGCAAGTCAGAAGTTGTTGGCAAGTGCAAACTCAAGTCATCAGCTGATATGAGATACAGGCTTGGTGGACTCACCAGTCATAGAATGAGTTCAATTAATCAAAATAAACTTTATGACATTTCTATTTGGGAGTTCAGTACAGTTCTTATGATTGGAAGGCTTTGATCAGTAGGGCAGTGTAGGGCAGGGCTTGTGGAAATGTTAAGCAATAATCATTCCAGCCTGCCTTGGCATAAAAGAGATGTGAAGAGATGAATGTATGATGTATGTCTTTATGTATTTCTGCAGCTTATCTGAACAGCTTCTATACTGTTAAACTTATCAACTGGACCTAGTGTGTTAGTTGCTCAGTAGTATCTAATTCTTTGTGACCCCATGGACTGTACTCTATCCATGAAATTCTCTAGGCAAGAATTCTGGAGTGGGTCGCTGTCCCTTCTCTAGGGGATCTTCCTGACCCAGAGACTGAACCTGAGTCTTCTGCATTGCAGGAAGAGAGCCAGCAGGGAAGCCCTATACCCTGAAAATTTCCCATTTCCAATGAATTGTCTCTAAGTATTCTTACCCTTATATAGACAGTAGCCCAGAACATTTCTCCTTGCTCATCTTAGACACCCCACCCTCCACCACCTCCTGATGTGTTTATTAATGTCCTAGCTGCTGAATTGCTCCTTTGTATCACAGTAAGTGTCCTGTGTTCGTATTTCTTTTGAACTTGGATATCGTGCCACTAATACTGTTATCAAACGCTTTCCTTAGGCATGACTAAATTTCTGTCATTTTTTTGATCTATTTATTTAAACATTTACTTTGTGCATACAAGATACCACATCCTGCTAGATGCTGGAAGATGGAACACAGCACTCCTGCTCATACGCATGTAATTAAATTGTGTTTAATATACACTGTGGTGTAATTACAATGCAATGAGGTATTTCTGTGGAGACATAGATGGCCTCTGGATATGTTCAATAAAAGCCTCAAAAGACCCATGTCCACTAATATAATATTGTATGTCAACTATACTTCAATTTTTAAAACATTGCCAAACAAAACAAGAGACCATTCCTGGCTCTGGATCCTTCTGGAGCACAGCCTGTTTCCTTAGGTCTGTGTTATCTCTCCCCACATCATCCTCAGATCTTTAACTTTGCAAAAACCCATTCAGTGCACCTGTGTCCTCCCTCACCCTATTCTTTGCTTACTTCTGCCTGTCTGTTTATAGAAACAGAAAATTAGAAAGTTTTGCTCCATTTGTAACTCTCACCAGATATCAGGTATCTTGACGGAAGTAGTTTCAATTCATCTCCATAACTCTGGTATCTCTTACTGTCTCCATTCAGAAGTACTCAGCAAACAGTGAACTCACTGGCTTATTTGATAAACGCAAGACAAGTTTTAGGTGTCGTTTTCTTCAACTGGAACTCCAAATAGGATTAACTTTGTCATCCCTCAGAAATGAAGTCATTTCTAATATGCCTTTCAATGACTGAGAAAAAGAGAAAAAAAAAAAATCTGCAAATTACAATAATTTGACAGCTGCTCGCTAAACAATACCGCGTTAATTTCCGATGTTCCACACATGGCTGAGTGGAAGATCCCTTAATCCCAGGTCCCATTTTGTCTTTGCCTGATTGTCTCTGTCCCCTCATTGTATCGCTTGCAGAAATCACCAGTGGCTGTATATTCTCTTAAACCTGATTATTGCTGAAGAAGTCATAGATTAGGTTAATGCAGATCTGCTTCCCAGAGGTATGTTAAAATGGATTTAAGTTCTTTATTTTGAGTGACTGACTTTGAGAAATCCCCTTCTTTATCAGTTACTACCAGAGAAACAGAACTTTTCAGGAATGACAGTAAACGAACCACATATTCTTGAGTTCTACAGGCATAATAACTTTTAAAGAGATTGAGGTTCATTTGGCCGTTTATGTATTGGCATCATCAGATGACCCTGTGAGCCTGAGCCCAATGCAACAGTGTGCCACAGCTTTAAATTACTGGCTCCAAAGGCCTGCATTTGGGGAACTTTTCTGAGCAAATTCTCTTAGCTTTAGTCACGGTACTGTGATTCTTTTGTTCTAGGCTTACTATTGCCAACAAATGATTACCTTCAAAGGAAACAGAAGGGAGAGTCTTTCTTGAACCGGCTCTTTGCTTTTCAAAAAACCAAACCATGTTATCTTATTTTTGAAAACCTAATAACTTGCTTCGGAAAACTAAAGATATCTTTCAAATCCAGAAGATGAGTGGCGCAAAATATGGTCTGATAGAGAAGAGGAATGGTAATCGCAATTGAACTAGTGTCTTGGTGGGTAACGTGTTGTCTGATATGCCCGTTCTCATCCAATAATAAATAAAGGGACTGGGACAATTCAGATCTTTTTGCTACACTGAGCTATATTTCTTTATTTGTTTGTTTGGCTCTGACAAAATTCATATATCAATAGACATTTTAGAAATCACTGACAGACTATAGCTGGAGTGCTGCTTCTAGGAATGATGATGTGGGTTGGAAAATTGTGGACTGAACAGGACACTCTGATAGCACTGCCCACAAAAGCCAAATGGTGCCTCTACATCTTTAGGAAGATCTTCTCCTGGGGGCTAATTAAGCCTAAGAACACAAATGATTTCTAGAAGCATGGAGGTGACAAGAGTGAATACTGAGCCATGTTCCTTATCAGGACAGTCACTGGGATGTTGTGTGATTTTCTAATCCTATTAAAGTCACACTTCATTAGGACTCAAATAATAAGGTTGAGTAGAAGAAACTTTTTTTATTGTTCATTCAAGTTCTGAATACTGTGCAAAATGAAATAAGAAAGAAGACTGGTCAGATGGAACCAAAATGTGACGATTAAGTTCTTCAGTGCTTGCAAAGTGATTACAAGAGAGCTGGACACGTTGAAGCACTAACCCAGCTTAGCAATCCTTACTACTGTTATTACTAATCATCATCATTAATTTCTTGAATGTTCTCATTCTAAGGACTTAATGAGAAATAAGCTGACATTAGCAGTCATAAAACCTGGGTTCAAATGACCACTGATTAGCTGGGTGGCCCAGAGAAAGTTCCTTAACTCTGTGAAATCTCCCTGTTTTCCATCGACAGCTGAGACCTCACAATGAGCTATAACTTATCTTTGTTTACTAAGTCCAAACTACACTGGTCTTTCAGTTCCTCGCAAATATCAGTTTCCAGCTCCAAAGAATCACACATCTTCCTTCTTTTAAGAACAGACCTTTACAGATGTATAGAACAGTCTTTTGGACTCTGTGGGAGAGGGAAAGGGTGGGATGATTTTGGAGAATGGCATTGAAACATGTAATATATCATATAAGAAACTAATCGCTAGTCCTGGTTCGATGCAGGATACAGGATGCTTGGGGCTGGTGCACTGAGATGACCCAGAGAGGTGGTACGGGGAAGGAGGTCGGAGAGGGGCTCAGGATGGAGAACACGTGTACACCTGGGGTGGATTTATGTTGATGTATGGCAAAACCAATACAATATTATAAAGTAATTAGCCTCCAATTAAAATAAATAAATTTAAATTAAAAAAAAAAAGAACAGATCTTTGTCCTTTGCTGGCCTACGTTATAGAGCTCGATAACTTTAGAGCTTGGCTTAAAATGAATTCCTTGGAGTCCCTGATGATGAAACTATTGTCTTTTATAGGTCTTTATTTTTTACAGGACTTATTGAAATCTGTAAACTGTATTTTTATTTTTTTATTGCCTGCATCTTACCCTAGACAAAAATTTTTGTGAGATCAGTGTTTAGGTGTGATCTTGTTGTATTCACCTTTGCACACCCAAAATGTAGCACAGGTCTGACACCTAGTACGTTTTATCCAAATAGAAGGAACTAATACATGAATGAACTCCACCAAACACCTGAGATTTATTCTGTCAACTCCGTAGCAACCCTACAATGCTAATATCAAAATAGGTACTGATATCACTAGTACCATAAACACAATTTTTCTAATATCACTATAATAGATATATCACTAATATCACAAAAGTGAAAGTATTAGTTGCTCACTCATGTCTGATTTTTTGCAATCCCATGGACTGTAGCCTACCAGACTCCTCTGTTCATGGGATTCTCCAGGCAAGAATACTGGAGTGGACTACCACTCCCTTTCTCCAGGGGATCTTCTCAACCCAGGGATCAAACCCAGGTCTCCTACATTGCAGTCAGATTCTCTACTATCTGAGCCACTAGGGAAGAACGGTAATATCTCTATTACTACTATAATAGTGATATCAGTAATATCACTATTATCATAAACATAATTTTGCTCCTTACCCCAGGCAAAGATAAAAAAGTGTCAGTAGATCCTGAACATTCTCAAAGAAAAACTAATTATTTTCAGGTATTGAACATCCAGACAATCGAGTAGAGGAACCTGACCCAAATTATGTCAGGAGACAATGTTGCATGCCAATTTTCCAATTCCTTCCCCACAATGAATGATTTCTCTGAAAGAAAATAATTGTGTGCTGCTAAATGTAGCTGTAATTTATGTCACATTATTTATAAGACTGATATGCTTAATATTCCTCCAGTCCTACTATAAATTGAAACAATTTAGGAACATATTATCTACAGACACTTACAGAAAGATGTCTTTACAGTAGCTACACTGTTGATTCGAATAAGAATAGAATAGGGAATTTTCTCCAAGATAAAATCCTGTCATGGGAAAAAAATGAAAAACTAGCCTCCTTATTGTCACACTGGAATGATGGCCAAAGAATAACTGACATATGAGGTAACAATAATGTCCTGGACTTCCCTGGGGGCTCAGAGGTAAAAGACCTGCCTGCCAGTGTAGTACACATGGGTTTGATCCCTGGTCCAGAAAGATCCCACATGCCTCAAAGCAACTAAGCCTGCGTACCACAACAACTGAGCCCATGCTCTAGAACCCAGGAAACACAACTATTGAGCCCAGGAACCACAATTATTGAAGCCATGAGCCGCAACTACTGAAGCTCATGCTGTAAAACAAGAGAAGCCACTGCCAGGAGAGGCCCTTGCAGGGCAGCTAGAGAGTAGCCCCCATTCACCCCAACTAGAGAAAAGCCCGTGTAGCAGTGAAGACCCAGCACAGCCAAAAACAAATTAATTAATAAAATCATTTTTACAAATATCCTAAAGATTGTAAGCCACTTAGCTTTAGTCACATGATCTAGGATAAAAATAATATACAAAGAATTGTAAATGGACACTGCAACCAGAAAATGTTGTTCAAACTCCAGTCCCTTGTGTACTACCTCTATAAGGTAGGGCAGATTCACCAAAACAAGCCTCAGCTGCTTTGTCCATAACATGGGAATCATAATAAAACTGACCTTGTAACATTGTTGGAGGGATTAAATGAGATCATGTACATGGCAAAGCCCAGTGATAACAGTCTTAGTCTGCTAGGGATGCTATAACAAAAGACCATAGACTGAGTGGTTTGTAAACACCGAGATGTACTTCTCACTGTTTTGGAGGATGTAAGCCTGAGATTAGGACGCCACCATGGTCTGACTTTTAGAAGGCCCTCTTCTGGGCAATAAGACTGCCAACTTCTCTTTATGCCCTCACATGATGGAAAGGGCCAGGAAACTCTGTGAGGCCTCTTCCACAAAAGCACTAATCCCAATCCTGAGGGCTCCCACCTTTATAACCCAATTATTTCTCAAAAGCCCCACCTCCAAATATTATCCTCTTGGAGATTAGGATTTCAAAATACAAGTTTAGGGAGACAGAAACATTCAGACCTTAGCAATGGCCAGGTAGAAAACACCTGATGAACAATGATGATGAAGACTAAGAGGAGGAGGAGGAAAAGAAGAAATGTGATTTTTGTTTTGGATGAAATGATTAAGCCCTTTTTAATGAGTTTAGAGCATGATTATCGACAATACATACTGATAGTGTTTTCAATGTACTGGCCTATTATTTTGTATTAAGGGGAGAGGAGAGGGTTTGATCTTTCTTGATGACCATGGTAGAGAACATAGTGAAAATGGAGGCAAGATGAATAAGATGATAACACCAAGGGAACCATCTCAGTTTTACTTGGTCACAGATGAGATCTTCCTAGCAAGGATTGGGTCACAGACTGATACAGTTTGTCTAAAAGAACCCATGTTAGGCACTTGATGTGAGGATAGGGTAAAATGGTTCAGAGTGTTCGTGCATATCAGATTTTATTACTTTCATGGTTTTACTAATGAGGGATCTGATACTTCGAGCCACAGAGCAATTCAGCAATTTACCTATAAAAACTTAGGATCAGCTCAATGATGACGTTAGGCAGGGGTTTAAGGAATTGCTCAATGGTTTTCTTCTCTGCGAAAAATAAGAGAAAAAACTTGATACCTATTCTACTTGTGGTGGAAGCCAGTGATGCTGCTGAAGAATATCAGCTTTAAAATCAGTTTAATGGTGTGCATGCATGATATAAGTTGCCCTTGAGTGGAAATGTCTTTTCTGGGTGTTCCATAAAAGAGAGAACCCCAGCGACCCTGGAGAACACCTGTCTGTCTGCAGGCACTTCATCAGAAGTAAGTGCCAGACCTCACTTTTCCAGCCAGAAAAAAGTGAAAGTGTTTGTCTCTCAGTCATGTCTGATCTTTCTGACCCTATGGACTGCAGCCCGCTAGGTTCCTCTGTCCATGGGGATTCTCCAGGCAAGAATACTGGAGTAGGTTGCCATGCCCTCCTTCAGGGGATCTTCCCAATCCAAGAATCAAACCTGGGTCTCCTGCATTACAAGCAGATTCTTTACCATCTGAGCCACCAGGGAAGGAAGGTGAAGGTGCTGGTCACTCAGTCATGTCTGACTCTTTGAGAACCCATGGACTGCGGCCCACCAGGCTTCTCTGTCCACGGAATTCTCCGGGCTAGAATACTGGAGGGGGTAGCTGTTCTTGTCTCCAGGGTATCTTCATGACCCAGGGCTCAAACCAGGGCCTCCCGCATTGCAGGCAGATTCTTTACCATCTGAGCTACCCGGTAAATCTATCTACTCCCTCTGCTCACTGCAACCCTTGCTTCAGGCCCCTCTGGAGGATGCACTGTTTTGCCTCTAAAGAAACTTATCCTTTCTTTTTTTATGATGCAAATTTCTTGGAGCAAGGACTATACTAACAACAGTGACTGCTACCACTGCGGTTGCCAATTATTGAATGTCTATGCATCAGGCATAATACTAGACGCTTTAGATACATTCTCTCTAACCTGTTAAACAAACCTGAAAATGGAAATTGTCATCTACATTTCACAGAGGAAAAATGCATTGTCCAATGTCATGAAGCTATGAAAATGAAAGCATAGAGTTAATTTAGATCTGTCTGGCTTCAAACCTGTGCATCTCCAACTACACCACAATCCAGACAGGCTTATAATTATCCTAGTACTTTCTACTATCATTATTATTAGGGCAATTAAAACCTAATAAATACTTTGGTGATTCACGGTTAATCATTATTCAGTTCATTTAATGGCACATTAGATTTATATTGTTCAATGTAGCCAAACACCGTGACTCAGACGCTAATGAATCCACCTGCAATACAGGAGACCTGAGTTCACTTCCTGGGTTGGGAAGATCTCCTGGAGAAGGAAATGGCAACCCACTCCAGTATTCTTGCCTGAAAAATCCTATGGGCAGAGGAGCCTGAAGAACTATAGTCCAAGAGATTGCAAAGAGTCAGAAATGACTGAACAAGTAACATATTCATAGAGTTAAATGTGCATTTTAAGTGACTTACTTCATTGGTCCCGAAGGGGAGCAGAATATGCCACCTGAAAAGATACCATAATGATGATTGGGAATTAAAATTACTTAAGAAACAGCAGGTGCAAGAAGGATACTCTGATTTTCCTTTGTCCCCCTGAAAGGAGGACATAAATCTCCCATGCATTGTACAATACAGGGAATGTAGCCAATATTTTGTAATAATTGTAAACAGAATGTAACTTTTTTAAAAATGTTGAAAAAGTAGAAATAAAACAAATGATTTTTTAAAATCTTCCTTGTGAAAGTTACCTTCCCTGTTCCAGGAAGTAGAGCAGCATCCTTATCACTAGAGACAGGGAATTCAGGAGCCAGGAAGGCTGTGTAAACAAACCTTGTGGCATTGTCGCTAACCAGCTACCCCAAGCCCAAACTCCTCTATTCTTTCCAAATCTTTATTTTGCATTTGTCTAAAAGCTGCCTGATTTAGTCACTACTTTGACTCATATATATCCCATACACCAGAAATCATTTGTTTTCTCCTGTTACTCTCTTCTGTCATTTTAATTATTAGGCCAGTCAAAACAACTAGACGGGAAAAAAGGAAGTTTCTTTCCCTGACAGTTCTCATACCAGTCTGGTGTTTCTCACATGTAGCTCTTCCTTTCCCCACACTTAGAAGACCATCTAGATACATCTGGATACTAGGAACTGATGTTGGTATTTATCATGATTATTCTTGTTTCAAAGCATTGGATGATGGGAATAATACCACAGTCAATCTAACTATGGCTTAGATAAACGAGCAGAATTCCAAATAATACTAACCCACTCCAGTATTCTTGCCTGGAAAATACCATGGACAGAGGAGCCTGTGGGCTACAGTCCATGGGGTTGAAAGATGGACATGACATACACTCCCCTCATAAGTATGGACTGGACTTAGTGACTTACTTCCAAAAATAGAGTCTTTAAAGGAAAAAAGTAATTTAATAGTGGAGAAACTTGACAGACACACCTTAACAGACCAATCAAGATAACGTAATCAGTAACCAGACATAATATCACACTCTCCGATTTGATGCAATGAGAGATGACATCTCAGCAGTTGTTTTTTTGTTTTTTGTTTTTCCCAAATCTATAACTCTAGTTTAATTATGAGGGAGCACTAAGCAAGTCAAAATTGGGAATATTCCAGCCAACAGTTTACAAAATGCTCTTGGAAAGTGTCAAACTCGTGTGTGTGCGCGCACGCGCACATGCATGCTAAGTTGCTAAGACATAGCCGACTCTTTGTGACCCCTTAGACTGTAGCCCTCCAACTCCTCTGTCCATGAGATTCTCCAGGCAAGAATAACGGAGGAGTGCTCTCCTCCAGGGGATCTTTTCAACTCAGGGACTGAACCCAGATCTCCCACATTGGCGGAGGATTCCTTACTGTCTGGGTCACGTGGGAAACCCATCAAAGTCATACAGAACAAGAAAGATAGAAACTCTCACAGAGGAGGCTAAGGAGATATGCTGACTAAATGTGAGTGGGTATCCTGAACTTAGTGGTAAAGAACCTCCCTGCCAATGCAGGTAGATAGATGTAAGAGAGGTGGGTTTGATTCTTGGGTCGGGAAGAACTCCTGGAAGAGGACAGGACAACCCACTCCACTATTCTTGCCTAGAGAATCCCATTGACTGGAGCCTGGCAGGCTACAGTCCATTGGGTTGCACAGAGTCGGACACGACTGAAGAGTCTTTGCACGCACGCATCCTGAACTCTATTCTGGAACAGAAGGAAACTAGTGGAAACGTTGGAGAAATCCAAATTAAGTCTGTAATTTAAGTGACAGCACTGGAACAATGTTAAGATCTGAGTTTTGACAGCTATGGTTAAGTAAGACGTTAACATTAGGGGAAGCTGAGTGAAGGGTATATGGGAATTCTCTATACTATTTCTGGAACTTTCTGTGTATCTAAAATTATTCCAAAATAAAAAGTAAAAAGAAAAAGCAGAAAAGTTTATATGTATTCTTTCCTTCCTTTGTTAATTTACCCTTTCTCATAGCTTGATATCAATAAAACTCTCCTATTATAATCTAATTGAAACCTCTGAGCTAGCATTTGGAGTTTTCCCCACTCAAGGAGTTTAATATGCCAGCTTGCATGAATTGGCTGGCCCAGATTCATAACACATGTTAACTTATAGCTTTCTACTATCATTCCAGCTTCCCTGTTATCTCTTTAATGTAAAAAACAAACACATCCTTAAATTTAAAATAAGTAAACTTAATTATTTAAAAAAAATCAACCAAACACACAAAAAAACTATTTTCTTCTAACCAGCTAATGGGCAAAAATACTTCACATGCATTAGATAAAAAATGATTTTAGGTGCAGTCTTGAAACTGTGTTTTCTCAAAAAGGAGACACCAGCTTGCCTAGTGTGGGTGCAAAACTGGTATGTGAAGAAATGTGCTCAGTGGTGGTTAAGGTAGATGTGGCTCAGGGAGGGGGATAAATGACTTCAGAGATTATGAGGTGCTCACTTGACTTCTGTCAAGCCAAAAACAAATAAGTATTTTCTAATATGCACTGTCCATGATCATAGGGAAAATGGTCTGCTTTTACCTTTAACCACACTTAATTTTTTAAATTATGGCTTTATGAAAGCAGAAAAATAACACAATATTGCAAAGCAACTATATTCCAATAAAACCTTTTTTTTTT
>SJYV01031753.1:27786-97441 GCA_006410875.1 Neotragus pygmaeus | reverse complement strand
AAAAAAAAAAAAAAAAAGTTTTTTAAAATAAAAGAATGCCTAACACATATTAGCTGTTATTATGACCATTTATACATGTATTATTTCATGAAATCTTTGCAAAAACATAACTGAATAATAATTGTTATTCTCTCTGAGTCTTATCCTGTTATTTAACCTCTCTATGCATTGCAGAGGTGAGATTTGAACTGAGAGCTACTGAATTCCAGAGCCTAGGATCTTAACCGCTAAGCCCAACTTTGGAAGTTAACATTGTATGGGAGAGAACAGGGTGGAGCAGAAAATGCTCTAGATCTCTTGCTTTGTAAAGTTATTCCTTTGCTGTTTAGAGAATCCTTTTGAATTCACGTTTCTCTCGGCTCAACTGTGGCACACATCATTAGGCTTAAATAGGTAAACTTAAACTATTTTTTTTACGTGCTTTTTTTGGGCAAAATTAGATGGTACATTAGTTACCTTCAAAGGCATTTGTGAGCAGTGCACATTTGACATCTCTAAATGTATCTGTATTGATAGGCTCTTTGACTACTTAATGTTTTAAGGTAATTAAACCACAAAAACTCATTGAAATAATGTTTGGGGCTGACTTAAACCCTTAAAAGCCATTAGCTGTTAACTGCCAAGTTGCTCTGAGTCTCTGTCTGCATGAAATTGAATCATATTTGAGAGGTTTTGTAGGCTAGTGGCAAGATTCATAAAACCCTGACAGTTTTACATCTTTCATCACAAACCAGGAAATCAGAGGAAGGGATTAAAAACTGAATTTGGGACAGAAAATGGCACTTGATTTTCAACCAGTGTGTTTCTAGAATCTTCAGCTAATTAACCCCACCTTGCCTTCATCGGCCAAAATTGAAAGTATTCATTTACCATTCGTAAAATTCATTTCAAGTCAAAGAACGTTCATGCTATACCTATAGGGATTGGTACAGGGGATACAGAGATTAATAAGGCAGTGACCTTGCCCTCAAGAATCTTTAGAGTCAAGAGAGACAAGCAGATGAATAAATAACCTGCAGTATGGTGTGGTAAGCACACCAAGAGAGGAATGCACAAAGCAAAGAAGAAGGGACTATGAATGGGGTCAAGGAAGGCTTCCTGGAAGAAGGTACAGTAGGCAAAGGAAATAGCAAAGTATTTCAGACTAAAAGAGGAAAAAAAAACCATTGGAAAAAAGGAGGGGGTGTACGTACGTAGATTCATCTTGTAGAATAGAAACTGAAACAATATTGTAAAGCAATTATACTCCACTTTAAAAAATGAAAACAAAAAACACAGGAAAAAGTAATGACATTTCAAACTCAGATTAAGATTTCAGAGTATCTCATACACAAGCATGTGCTCTCTCTCTCTCACACTCACTCAAAACACATGTGCACACATTCATACACACACACACACATATGTCCCTGGCATTTAAAACGCTTGGCATTTTGATCCATTATGCAACCACCTGGTGATCCTGTTCATGGAAGACTCTGTCCACAGCTGAAAATGTTTTTGTCTCAGGGTAGATCATGGCATGCTCAAAGCCCTATTCCTCCTGGCCCTTATGCATGTCCACCACCAGGGCGGCTGATACAAACCTTTCTACCCTGTCTTTCCTCTCCCTGGGCTTCCCTAGTGGCTCAGATGGTAAAGAATCCGCCTTCAATGCAGGAGACCTGGGTTGGATCCCTGGGTCAGGAAGATCCCCTGGAGGAGGCCATGGCACCCCACTCCAGTATACTAGCCTGAGAAATTCCATGGACTAAGGAGCCTGGCTGGCTATAGTCTATGGGATGGAAAGAGTTGGACTCGAAATTCACTTTCACTTTTTTTCCCTCTCCTGGTCAGCAAAAGTCTCTCCTGACACGCACACCTGCAGCCCTGTCCTCTGTTCACTATGTACTAGATTGGGGTCTGGATCTCAGAAGACCAGAAAAGCCTTAGAGTTCTGAGTTACATATTTAGATAGATAATGAAGAGATTTCAAATAGATTCACCATTATCTTAGCTATAAAGGAGGTTATATAGGGAAAGAACATAACCCTGCATTCTTGGTACTGATTTGATAGGCAAGCTTATTAATTTCCATCAGTGTACGATAAGGACCTGGTCTGTAAGGAACTGAGGTCTGGGGATGAGCATGTATATCTGGACTGAAATACAGGTTTCCCCTAAATTTATTTCTTTTTTTCCCAGTCTTAGTTGGCATTTCTTCATCTAAAAGTAGGGTATTAATCCTTACTTCCTGTGTTTGTTAGATGGATTAATAAGATAATGTATATAAAGTATCCTTAATGTAGGTAATGCTTTTGAGAGTTACATAATAAGTATTGCTCACTTTAGTTAATGCTTTGGGTTATTAAAAGATGGCCTAAATGATACAATGACTTCTTTTTGTCTACAGGGAAAAAAAGTGCCTAAAAGTGACTAAAATTGATTACACAACTCTCATCTTCTACCTAGTAAGCTCTGACAACCATTTGACTATATGCTTCTTCCTCAAAGATATGTCTCATAAAAAGTGGATGAGCTAACCTTTCTTGAAATTGTGGTTGCATTTTCTCTCATTCTGTCCTCAAAATTCTGTTAAGAAATATTGAATAAAGCATTGGACAAGTTGCTTTTTCCATTTGTGCTATTGCACTTAACCAAGAAGTTAGCCCAAGGTCGTTTTTCTGTCATTTTGTTCTATTGCTACATTTCATCCTTTCTCCAACATTCTTTGGTACAAACCTACCTTTTATTTACTCAGCTCCTCAAGTCTTAAGGGAAATAAACTCTGTGAGAATTCTGATGACGGTTTTCCCTGGGTTCAGGTTAATGCATGTTCTAGGAGTGTTCTTAAGTCCCTTAAGGTTAAACAAGGCCACCTTGGTTGCCCAGCCCCAGAGCCACCACTGACATTTTATGTTTTAGGACAATGATACTCATGTGGACTACAGCTCCAATACCCCAGTGATCTAAATTCAGGAGCAAAATACTCTTAAACCTGCACCCTATTACCTTCTTTATTACCTGCAGATTCCTCTCCATAATATGCAATCACTAACTTTATGTGCTGGTTGATATGCCATCTGCTTCCTATTCTAGAATATGAGGTCTTTGAAATCAATGACCCTATCAATATTATCTAACATTTGATTTTTCACTATGCCCTAGTTACTGTGAATAAATTGGTGGATGTGCAAATGAAGATTAAATGGAATTATACACTTAAAATAATTTTAAACTTGGAAATGCCATGAAGTACTGCATCCTTTTTGGTAATCTCTCCATTGTACAACAGCTCATTGTACATGCAACCCCCACCCCTCCCATTACTATTCCCAAGTTACTGTGGTTACTACCCACAATCCTCATAAAATGTTTATGATACAGCATTATCATTTCCTTTCTCCTTTTGATCTTATAGATAGAAAAAAAAAAAAAANGCCTTGACATACTTCTTTTCCTATTTGGAACCAGTCTGTTGTTCCATGTCCAGTTCTAACTGTTGCTTCCTGACCTGCATATAGGTTTCTAAAGAGGCAGGTCAGGTGATCTGGTATTCCCATCTCTTTCAGAATTTTCCACAGTTTATTATGATCCACACAGTCAAAGCTTAGTCAGCATTTGATAGCTCTAGAATCACACAGTGAAAGCAATTAAAGGGAGTCATCTACCACAACACTGTCTGGTAAACAAAGAGAGACCCAAGAATAAGTGAATCTTTCAAAGATGTGTTAATGGGAGCTGGAGATCCAGATGTTGGGAAATTTTGAAAAAAACTCGTGTTTTATTTTTATTTTTTCCTGTTTCATTTTTGTAGGAAGCAGATGCCAGCAGAGAATAAAACTGCAACCAATTTATTAGGAAAAAGTCCTGTGAGAGGAAAAGGGGGAGGAGGAGGCTGGGTATACCATTCCACCCCAAAGAAATGGAATAAAAAGAACAGAAGAATTGCTAAAGAAAACTTAGATGACAGATCTCTTCTCAGACGTGTGTGCGTGTTGAGTCATGTCTGACTCTTTAAGACCCCTTGGACTGGGGCCTGCCATGCTCCTCTGTCCATGGGATTTTCCAGGCAAGAATACTGGAGTGGGTTGTCATTTCCTTCTCCAGGGGATCTTCCTGACCCAGGAATTGAACCTCATCTCCTGTGTCTTCTGCACTGGCAGGTGGATTCTTTACCACTGGCCATCTGGGAAGCCTGCTCTTGGAGTTTTCTTAAATCTGGTGATGAGTCCTGGAGCCAAGGCTGCTGATCAGAGGAGTCGAGGGACTGCCAGAGTCNTCATCTCCTGTGTCTTCTGCACTGGCAGGTGGATTCTTTACCACTGGCCATCTGGGAAGCCTGCTCTTGGAGTTTTCTTAAATCTGGTGATGAGTCCTGGAGCCAAGGCTGCTGATCAGAGGAGTCGAGGGACTGCCAGAGTCAGCCTGTCTTAGCATCTCTCCCAGGCTCAGACACTGGCTTGAGTAGCCCATGGGAAATACCATCTCCCCACGTCAAGGGTGTGAAGGGGTGTAGAGTGCAGCTGCTGAGGCCGTGAGTCAAGTTTGCTCCCTGCAGCTGGAGATCAGAGAGGAACATATTCACGGCCACTACAATTTCCTAACCTACCGAATGCCACTTTTCTCATATATCTACTGGTTGTCTTCTAATATTCATTACCAGTTGTGGCAATATTTCCTGTCCTTTTGTTTATTAGTCATGTTTTGTACAAGCCATGTCTGTTTGTGACCCCGTGGACTGTAGCACACCAAACTCCTCTGTCCATGGGATTCTCCAGGCAAGAATACTGGAGTGGGTTGCCATTTCCTTCTCCANTTTCCTGTCCTTTTGTTTATTAGTCATGTTTTGTACAAGCCATGTCTGTTTGTGACCCCGTGGACTGTAGCACACCAAACTCCTCTGTCCATGGGATTCTCCAGGCAAGAATACTGGAGTGGGTTGCCATTTCCTTCTCCAGGGGATATTGCCGACCCAGGGACCTAACCTTCATCTCCTGCATTGCAGGGGAATTTCTTTTACCATTGAGCTACCAGGAAAGCCCTTCCTATCTTTTAAAGAGAAGTTTCATTCAGCCACAGGTAACAACTCATTGTTGGAGAGAAACGAGGGAAGTCACGTTATGAGGAGGCCTTGATATGATGAAGGGGAAAGAGGAAAACTGTAGGTAATGGTAATGTCAATAATAAATACCAAGAGAGGCTTCCCTGGTGATCCAGTGGCTAACACTCTGCGCTTCCAATGCAGAGGTCCAAGGTTCCATCCCTAATCAGGAAACTAGATCCCACATGCCACCAATAAAGAACCCTCATACCACAACTAACACCTGGCACAGTCAAATAAATAAACAAATAAGTATTTATTAAAAAATAATAATGAATAACAAGAATTGTAAGTGCCTCTGTTCACAAGTTAACAGCCATTTCACTGAGTTAACTTTAATGTTCATATGAAGTCATAACAACTCCACAAAATGTTGTTTTCTTTTTCTTTTTTTTTCTGTTTTAGAAGAATAGAACAGTCTCTATGCAAAATCACTTATCAGCTAGTGTCAAGTCACACAACTCTAAATCTTATTTCCTATCCTGCATAATAAGATAATCACAGCTACTTTCAAGAAGGTATTATGAAGATTCAATGGAGCAGTAACACCTGGTGTACCTACTATCTGCTTTCACATACACTTTCCTATATCCTATTAGATTATTCTGGGTAGGCTTTTTCCTTACTCAGTATTTTCTGAGTACCTACATTGCAGAAGCCTCTGTTAGAGTCTCGGTTATTTGTATATTAGTCTATCAATATCCTTAACTAGAGAGCAATATCATAGCATAGCAGTTAAGAAAATAAATTTTGGAGTTATAGTGTCAAATGTCAACCTAATTCAACTTTCCTCTTTTTGACCCCTAATTACCCTCCTAATTAACACAAAGTAGCTGTAATTTTTTTAACTTAATTTTTCTTTGAAGTCTCAGTTTCTTCATTTCATATAAAGAAGGCCAACTTTAAGCTTTCAAAGTTCTTTGGATAAAATGACTTTATACTGAATTATATATAAATAGGAGATATTACTGTAATTATTATGATTATATCATGAAAAAAAGCAGTCCTAAATAGTGATGCTCTGGTGCATGGTCTAAAGCTAAACCTCGAATTACAGGGTTTTCCTCTTTTGTCTCTCTGGTAATAATAAACATGGGTGTTGAAGTCAAGAAGGTAACTAGTGAAATGAAAGTTACTCATAAGCTGGTTCACCAAAATGACCAGAAAGTAAAACAGTGAAAGTGTTAGTTGCTTAATTGTGTCTGATTCTTGTGAACCCATGGACTGTAGCCCGCCAGGCTCCTCTGTCCACGGAATTCTTCAAACAAGAAAACTGGAGTGGGCAGACATTCCCTTCCCAGGCAATCTTTCCAGGGACTGAACTTGGGTTTCCTTCAGTGCAGGCAGATTATTTATCATCTGAGCCACCAGGGGAGCTCATCATGGCACAACTAATATAATGTTTTCTAATATAAAATTAGAGATTAGGCTCCGACCCTTAATTTGAAAGAATTAAAATACTTCCTGAAGATAAGTTTTATTGAAAGCATCCTAGATTTATATGTTGAAGAAAAGCATGGTTAAAGAAAAATGACAGTCCAGAAACCTAAAATCCACAAGTGCAATCCATAATATGATTTACTTCATTTCTGTAAACTTCTTAACATGGCAGGAGAACAGTATCTATTTGAAACATGAACAACTGGCTGCTTTGAAGATTTAAAAAATATTTTTCTGACAATTCAAATAGGCATCAAGTTTTGAATAGTCAAATAGGGAACAAAGGCTCAAGTAGAAAATACATGATCAGAAATGCAATTGCTTTCCTCCCTATATCCAATTTTAACACCATATAATGAGAATAAGTACTGAAATGAGATTTGAAGCTTCCAATTCCTCCAGCTTTTGAGGAAGATTTTCAAGGCTTCAGTTACCAATTCATACGGCTAAAGAAGTATGTTCCCTGATGAAAAATAACTCCAACTCTACCCTATCTTCCTTCTATATCTGTATATAAGAAAAATGAAAATGTTAGTTGCTCAGTCACGTCTGACTCTTTTGCGACCCAATGGACTGTAGCCCACCAGGCTCCTCTGTCCATGGAGTGGTTCAGACAAGAATACTGCAGTGGGTTGCCATTCCTTTCTTCAGGGCATCTTCCCAATCAGGGATTGAACCCGGGTCTCCTGCATTGCAGGCAGATTTGTTACCTTCTGAGCCAGCAGGGATGCCCCATATCTGTATATATACCAAGATAATTTTCATTATAGCAGTCATCCTAAACTCTACTTGTTATTATATTTTATTATTTATTTATTTATTTGTTTAAATTGGAGGTTAATTACTTTACAATATTGTATTGGTTTTGCCATACATCGACATGAATCTACCACAGGTGTACACATGTTCCCCATACTGAACCCCCCCCCCACCTCCCCGTACCATCCCTCTGGGTCATCTCAGTGCTACTTGTTATTTTAAATTTAAGCTTTATTTTATGATCTTTATTAACTTATAAACTTCAGAGTGTCAGAAGCCATGCACCTTTTGCTTACTCCTATGTGCTGAACACTTAGCAGACTCTCTGACACCCAGAAGAGAGACTCCCAGCTGAGTCTCCCAGGACTTGGGAGATTCAACTCTTCTCTATGAGTCCCCATCACCACCTGCTTTATTGTTTTCTAACAATCCTAACTTTATTTCTAGTCTTTCCATTCTATGTCAATTGCCTGTTAAGTCACACTGAGGAAACTGTTTTTCCTCCATGTACTATTAACTCCAGGCCATTGTGGTAGCAGAATTCCTTCCAGCTAGATGACTAACTGGTAAAGAGTCCACCTGACAATGCAAGAGATGTGAGTTCCATCCCTGGGTCAGGAAGGTCCCCTGGAGAAGAAACAGCAACCCACCACAGTATCCTTGCCTGAAAAATCCCATGGACAGAGGAGCCTAGTGGTCTATAGTCCATAGGTCACAAAGGGCCGGACATGACTTAGTGATGAATCACACACCCAAACTGAAGAACATTCCCCACACAGACCGCTTATCCCTAGAAACTTTATGTTTTCTATCTTTTCCATCACCTCAGAAAACTCCACCTCCTGCCCAGCCTAGTTTGTCATGCAGAGTAATCTAGATCTCCTTTATCTTGGTCCTGCTTCTATATTCATTTTGCTTCCTGCTTTATTTTGCTTACTTACTTGTATTTTATTTATACCTTGCCTCATTCCACAAAGGATTTGCTGTACTACAAGATATCTTGCAATATAAAAAGAAAAGAGAAAATATAAGAACAATATAAAAAAAAGATTATAATTAATCCAACTCTGTTCAACTGGAGTCAAAAGTGGGGGCAGGGCAAATGAGTTAAGATATTAAGGCCAGGTAAAGTCTGGCTTAAAAATGTGAATTCTAGACTTGGGCTGAGTGATGAATAAGAAAACAAAAAAATTACTTCAAACAAGTATTCAGACTCTTGATTAATCTGATCTTTGGCTCTGAGCTTCCAGGCAGCCAACATTTAAAGGGAAACATGTCCGTTTGATCATTCTTATCTTCAAAATACCAACTCCTTGGGGGAGAAGCAAAGTTTTCCTTAACGCTTCACTCTACAATAACATGTCATGTGCACAGATATTGAGAAATAATAAAGGGAGGGCAGAAAAATTAGCTCAGGGGAAGACTCTCTGGGGCTTCCCTGGTTATTTATATGGTAACGAATCCACCTGAAATGCAGGAGACTCTGGTTTGATCTCTAGGTTAGGAATATCCCCTGGAGAAGGGAATGGAAATCTATTTCAGTATTCTTGCCTGGAAAATTCCATGGACAGAGGAGCCTGATGGGTTATACTCCATGGAGTCAAAGTGTAGGGCATGACTGAGCAACTATCATATCTTTCAAGACTCCAGGCTTGAACTAATAACTTATAAGCAACAGAGACCTGAGAGAGGATGAATGCTAAGATGGGAGAACCAGGAAACAGGTGTCTGGTGAACAGAGGTGCTTTGAGAAGAGGGAGTTTAAGTGGAAAGTCAACATCCTCTTTCAGCTTCTTTTGGATCACCCCGGGGCCCCATTTCTCCCGTGCTTCATCTTTATGGCTGGATTCCTTGTATTTACATACTCCAGATTGTACGAATGCAGCCTCTTCACTGAGCCAGGATCACATATATTGGACTCTGGGGCAGAAAGAGCTCTGGGCTAGAACTTTAATATGCCACTCACTGAAACAGCTATTTCCCTTAATGGTCTCTATCGGAAGAATAGTGCAGTGAAGGTGACATTGGCTATTAACCTATTCTGAGTGTGGGAGGCACACACAAATGATGCCTGAATTGTTCCTCAAGAACAATTTGGGTGTGAATAGAAACTGCAAAATAGGCTCTGTCACCCACGGATAAAGGACCCTTATCATACATGCAGAAGTTATTCTTCAAGATTCCCTAGTTAAGCAAGCAGGCTTATAACCATGAGTAGATATATATGAGGATGATTTTTCAAACCAGTAAAACAAAAGTAACAGGCTTTACCACTGATTGTGTTTATTAAATTGCTCAGCTTGACATTGTTAATAGTCTCAAAAAAACAATTTGGGTGTGCAAAGTGACCCAGAATAGAGCCTATTATGATGCCTAAACAGTTTTAAATATCCACGAGTTGTTTTTTTTTTCCTATGAGTTGACCTTCAAGGAAGGAGATTTTAAAGGCATGGGAGGTAGCTTTTCTCCTGCCTGAATCACAGGCTAATTGCAGGCTAATCATTAAGACATCCATGGCTTTCCAGTGAATATAGGTCACAAAGACACATCTCAGTCTTGCCTTGTTTTCCAGACTGCAGAAACAGGGACACGTGTGTGTGTGTGTGTGTGTGTGTGTGTGTGTGTGTGTGTGTGTGCACACGTGCATGCATATATATACATGTCTCTACACTGTATACACAGGATATACATATGTGTGTCTATCGATACACTGACACATATATTTATTATATACATATTTATGTATACACATGGTATGTGTATTATTTGCACCAAAACTGTTTTTCACTTGATTCTGCAATCAGTATTCACTCAGAAGAGGGATAAAAATGATAGCAGTATTTGGAAAAACTTTGTGTTAGAGGATGTTCCTAGTGATTAGATTCAATCCATTGACCTAATTGCCAGTGTGTGTTAGTTGCTCAGTTGTGTTCGACTCTTTGAGACCCCATAGACTGTAGCCCTCCAGACTGCTCTGTCCATGGATTTCTCCAGGCAAAAATACTGGGGTGGGATGTCATTTCCTTCTCCAGGGGATTTTCATGACCGAGGGATTGAATCCAGGTCTCCTGCGTTATAGGCAGACTCCTTACTGTCTGAATCACCACAGAAGCCCTCATAATGCCAGAGACATTTTAAACAACATGTCAAGTAAAAACATTCATAGAAATGGGAAATGGGAGATGGGGGGAGAAAGATGAGAATATCTAGGAAAAGGAAAAATCTCAAAGAGGAAAAGCTGTCTGAAAGTCCAATGCTCTGTGTGAACTAGGGCTGAAACATACAGTTTTGCTATAGTGAGACTGAGGGGTGGAAACCCGCCTGTGTCACTGGGGAAACTAGAGATGGGCTGTGGATTAGGGGACATAAAAGAGCAAGGTCAGGAAGGGATAAGCATTTAATACGTGCCGAGGAGAAAGCCAGATGTTTCAGTTCAGTTCAGTCACTCAGTCGTGTCCGACTCTTTGTGACGCCATGAATTGCAGCATGCCAGGACCTCCCTGTCCATCACCAACTCCTGGAGTTCACTCAGACTCACGTCCATCGAGTCAGTGATGCCATCNCTGACCACAGGAAAAACCTTTGTCCCATAAAGATGTCAATACATTACAAAGTATTTGAATGATACAATGTATTTTTCTTTGCCCTCACAATGTTATATGCCCACAAAGCATGACTTAGACTAATCACCAACTCTCAGAGCCTGTGTCCTCTCTAAACCTGGTTTATATAATCTTTATGTGAACCTGGTTTATATAATCTATCTGTCCAGCTCACAGGAGACTCATGGGCATCCTACTGTATAATCCCAGAGCAACTGTGTGACATCTAGCTTAAACTACTCTCAACAAATAATCACACTCAGAACTTTCATGGCCCTAAGAGGTGCTGGGGCTCCAGCTAAAAGAATTATGCTTCTCAGAAATTGAGAAGCTTGGCATATCTCTTTTTTTCCTGTGGGTACCAGGATATGAAAAAAATATAGTGACAATACCAAAAGGAGTTAGAAAGATATGGCATATTTTAAAGATTTATATTTAAAAAACTAATGCTTTTAACATAAATGGTTAATAAAATAATATTTAATAGTATATCATAGGCCATGTGGTAAATAAGTATAAAGTTATTTACCAAACATCTCTCATTTATTTTGAGAAATTTTTATATGTATCACCTCATTATGATTAAATAAATAAAAAAAAATATATATAAAGGAAAAAAAAAAAAGAAAGTATAAGAATACTACTGTGTTTTTATTTTCTACTCCTCCCCTCTCTGTGGTTCCAAACATCCCTTGTCGACCTTCATAAATAGCATATATTCCTCAATGCCTGGACTGATCTCTGAATTATATTTATATTTTGGAAAGGCTTATAAAGGTTTATAAAGATGGGCAATTATTTATACTGAAGTTTCTCTCCACCATCACTCTTCCTGGGTTGACATTTTCTGGTCATCTGTAGTGAGTTACAATAATTCCGTTTTGTGCTTCCAGAAACCTATTCCTGGCCTTTTTGGGAGGCATTAACTGTAGGGCTTCCCTCATAGCTCAGTTGATAAAGAATCTGCAGAATCTTCTGCATTGCAAGAGACCCTGGTTTGACTCCTGGGTCAGGAAGATCCCCTGGAGAAGGGATAGGCTACCCACTCCAGTATTCTTGGGCTTCTCTTGTNTGTCATCTGCATATCTGAGGTTATTGATATTTCTCCTGGCAATCTTGATTCCAGCTTATGCTTCTTCCAGGCCAGTGTTTCTCATGATGACTAGCCAGATGTTTGCTAGGCATTTTAATATATAATGTCTCCTATAATATATATGGTAAAGTTTCATTCTAAAATCCCAAGTCTTTCAATAATGTATTATTGTAACTTGTTAGTGTGAAATCTGATCTGACCTACTCACTGTGTGGCAGGATATGAACTGAGAGGATGTAGATCGCAATATTTTAAAACTATGACTTAATATTTAAAAAATATTGAATTATTCATGTCAGTACTATATAATGTAGAATATGTGCTCAATATTATACTTCTAAACTCTAAGTTTTGAATTCTGAACTGTTTGACACCAAGAGCTTAGACTAGAGATTGTGGACCTTTTTTAGCAATGGTAAGACCTCAAAGTATAATATCTGGTTATAATGCCTTTTTCGAGTATTTTCTCATTTACCCTCATAACACCTCTTTCAGTAAATATGATGATTCTTGTCCATATATAAGGCTCTTTGAGTATTGCTTAGTTGCTCAAGATTACACGGTTCATAAATATCTGGAATGTCCTTGTGACTTTAAATGTTACACCAAGCCCTTTGATTCTTATCAGAAAAGTATACAGATAAGCATAAATACAGAAGAAATGTAAAAAGTGATGTCAAAAAGCTATTTCTGTGATATCGGTACTCAAGGACAATGATTCAATCAGTCCTAAATCTGTTTTTTGTTTGTTTTAATAAAGCAGATAGAGAATAATAATATTAAAACCAAAATACATTTTAAGAAGAATTGGTAAAATCACAATTCCAGGAGTACTATTAATAGAAGTCCATATTTAGGGTTTCTGAATCAGCTTTGCAAAGATAATACCTCTCTTTGTTCTTTGATTGAGTAGTTTTTACCTTTAATTATAACCAAATCAATAGTGAATAAAGATTACATGTTTCTACCTCCCCAAAGATGTTGACAGATGTAAAATTATCAAACCCTGGCTAAAACTACCCATTCACATTGACAATGAAACTGAAAGTTGCTCAGGCATGTATGACTCTCTGTGACCCTATGGACTATACATCCGTGGAATTTTTCAGGCCAGATACTGGAGTGGGTAGCTGTTCCCTTTTCCAGGGGATCTTTCCAACCCAGAGATTGAACCCAGGTCTCCCGCATTGCAGGCGGATTCTTTACCTGCTGAGCCACCAGTGAAGCCATTAACTTTAAAGATAGTCAATAAATACCTGTGAACGAATCATTGTTTAATTACCAAAACATTTGTTTGACTACACTTTTTTTTTTTCTGTTTTCTTGCTGTACTGTGTAGCATATGGAATCTTAGTTCCCCAGCCAGGAATCACTTAATTCCCCTGCGTGGTGTCTTAACCACTGGACTGCCAGGGAAGTCTGTGTTTATACTTTTAAAAAAGTATCATTAAGCCTCAAAACTTTATGAATGGTTATAAATTATAAAATTCCTCACAAAGTGGTTGAAAACTACTGCAATAAACTATGACTCCTACACTTGCTTCTCCAAGAATTAAAACAGGACTTATTTGCATAACAGCATCAAAATAGCATCTCTTCAGAAGAGTCACATTAAAAGACAAAGTGAGGCATATTAAAAATGGTGAGTTTGAGCAAAAAAGAATTTGAATCTGGAAGCACCTAACTGGAGTGGTAAGGTGTGGTCCTTAGAGAACAGCCAGGGGAGACTTTCACAGAGCAAGTGTGGAAGCAAAGAAAGAGACTTATTCATTACTTCTTAGCTTAAAACCCAGTTGTTGGTTGCCCTCAGTGTTTTGATTCTGTAACCTTGAGACATTTACAGGTTTAAATTTTGGTTTGTTACATAGGCCACCACAATAGGAGAGCCACCTCAGTCTAACAACCTCCTTGTTTAACAGGAGAGATACACTCTGTGTGTCTATGAATTAACTACTATACACATGTACACACAGAAAGAAGTACAAACAACCCATTTCTATCTTCAAATAGAAATAAAATAGGGCTGACTTTTTCACAAGAAAATCAAATGCTTAACAAAGTTAAGTTGATATGTAAGTAGAACACAAAGTCTTTTTTTTTTTTTTTTGGCAGTCATCAGTTGTAATTAATTTAATGCCATGTATTTAGCACAAAGTTGTGTAACATCTTTATAGGATAGATCTTCAAAGAGTAGATTCTTTCCTTCTATATTCCAAATGGCTTTGTTAGTCATATAATCATTTAAACAAAGAGCATTTAGCCTGCTCTGCCTAGGAAAGCATCCATATTTGACAATCCAAAATAAAATGTTGCGAAGATTACCCTGCCACATACAGCGAGACAATGACAATTTAGAAAGACAATGGACATGGTAATCTATTCAATGGAGTTTCAAAGTTAGCAGCATTTGAAAGAATAAATAAAACCTAAAATCTACAGCTGTTGAGACAGATTAACCAACAAGGGGACCAGTTATCCATTCACTTCTCTTTAGCAAAGAACAGTTCCTTTGCCAGTGGGTTAGATCTTCCTTTTTGTCTGATTTATGTTGACTGTAAAGAAGGCAGAATGCCAAAGAACTGATGCTGTTGAACTGTGGTGCTGGAGGAGACTCCTAAAAGTCCCTTGGACTTCAAGATCAAACCAATCAGATTAGCCTTGAATATTCACTTGAAAGACTGATGCTGAAGCTCCAGTATTTGGGTCGTCTGTTGTTAATACACAACTCATTGGGAAAGTCCCTGATGCTGGGAAAGATTGAGGGCAGAAGGAGAAGAGGGCATTGGAGGATGAGATGCCTGGACAGCATCACCAATGTAATGAACAAGAACTTGGGCAAACCCTGGGAGATGGTGAGGGACAGGGGGCCTGGCATACCATAGTACATGGGGTTACAAAGAGTCAGACACGACTCTGAACAACAACAATGTTGACTTGCAGCCTTGTCATTATTTTCTCAGTGTATAAATATCCCTGATCATACATTAAGGGACAACTTGAATAAGTTATATGGTATTGGGATTTGTCACTCTGCCAAAAAAAACTTGCATGAGATTTTTAAAGTCCAACTAAGGTGCCCATAGTTCCAGAATTTTCTGAGCAGGATGTTTATCTTCTGCTAGGAGAATTCCCATTTGGTGTTACTGTAAATTTTGTTGCTTTTACATTGGAAAAATACTTTAAATTGTAAGCTGTAATTTCACCAGCAGTTTTCCAGAATGTAGAGGTGTTCACATGGATACCTTCCAAGGAGATATTTGTCCACCATACATGATCTGGCAATTTGGTATTTCTACAGTCCCAAACAATGAAATATACTAGTATAAAGCCAATATTGATATAAGAAATGAAAGATTTAAATATAATCATTTACAATAAAAATAGTTTCATTGTTTTTATCATTTTAAATTTCAACTCAGTCAACGGTTCTATTCATTTTCTTTTGCCTTAAATTACGTATTTGCCTTAAATGTAAAAAATTATTTCCATAAATATCCTATTTTCTAAACAGCCAGTTAGTATATGTTTCTAATCAATGCCACTTATTCTATATATTTCAAAGTATTTAAATTTGCTTTTCATATTTGCCACTTTTTCCCCTCATAATCTTTGTCATTTATCTTTAGTTGGATAATCAACCATATAGATTAGGGTTACTAGATTAAGTAAAGGATGTCCAGTTAAATTTAAATTTTATATGAACATAAAAACTTTATTTTTAATATAAGTATGTCCACACAGTATTTGGGACATACTTACTCTAAAAAGAAAGTTTATTTGCTTATGTGGAATTTGAACTTAACTGAGCATCCTGCACTTTTATTTGCTACATCTAGTAAACCTGCTAAGAAAGTAACTTGATCACAGGTCAGTCAGTCTCTAAAGTCACCATCTCTATCATCACTCTTTCTGTTCAGAAGATGTCTGATATCTATGGATTGATTCAAACTTTCAAAAAGTAGTTTTACTTGCTATATTCTAATTTACTTTTGTTTCTAGTTCCTTCAGAAAATAAAAACAGTGAGAAAATATATCTCAGTTCCTTTTTTTTTTAAATAAAATTATTTCAGGTTCTAGCTGGAAAAGAAAGTAAGTACCTCCCTTACAGGGTAATGATGATGGTTGAATAGGAAAGATACAGATATTTTTCAATTCTAATCTTTCTCTCTACCCTAAACTAAAAATGTGCATGCAGGACACTCTGCAGTACACAAAGAGAGCCAGAGGTCCTGCTTAAGGCCAGCAGAGCCTTGTGTAGGACACTCTAAGAGGATTCCCAACAAGCCTAAAATTCTGGAGTCACTCGTTTTAGAAATGAGGCTATTGAAGTTGAGGAAGGTGGGGTGATTAGTTTGCACCAAACATCAAAATTATTCAGTAGAGTTACAGTCTGAATCTACAGTTATTTAGCTCAAATGGTTATGTTTATTTCAATTTTCCATTCATTCAGTGGATATTATGAGCATAATGAGTGTCTATTACATGTGGGGCAGAGCACTAAGCTCTGAAGAGAGACCAGGCTGAACAAGACAGACAAGCTAAGTGTGTCCTGGGCTGTGTGAGTTTCCTATTGCTGATGTAACAAAGTACCACAAATTGAGTAGCTTGAAACAGCACAAGTATCAGTTCAGTTCAGTTCAATCGCTCAGTCGTGTCTGACTCTTTGTGGCCCCATGAACTGCAGCACACCAGGCTTCCTTGTCCATCACCAACTTCTGGAGCCTACCCAAACTCATGTCCATTGAGTCAGTGATGCCATCCAACCATCNGCTCAGTCGTGTCTGACTCTTTGTGGCCCCATGAACTGCAGCACACCAGGCTTCCTTGTCCATCACCAACTTCTGGAGCCTACCCAAACTCATGTCCATTGAGTCAGTGATGCCATCCAACCATCTCATCCTCTGTCGTCCCCTTCTCCTCCTGCCCTCAATTTTTCCCAGCATCAGGGTCTTTTCAAATAAGTTAGCTCTTTGCATCAGATGGCCAAAGTATTGGAGTTGTAGCCTCAACATCAGTCCTTCCCTGGACACCCAGGACTGATCTCCTTTAGGATGGACTGGTTGGATCTCCTTGCAGTCCAACGGATTCTCAAGAGTCTTCTCTAACACCACAGTTCAAAAGCATCAATTTTTTGATGCTCAGCTTTCTTTATAGTTCAACTCTCACATCCATACATGACTACTGGAAAAACCATAGTCTTGACTAGATGGACCTTTGTTGACAAAGTAATGTCTTTTCTTTTTAATATGCTGTCTAGGTTGGTCATAACTTTCCTTCCAAGAAGTAAGTGTCTTTCAATTTCATGGCTGCAATCACCATCTGCAGTGATTTTGGAGCCTCAAAAACATAAGAGCATTACCTTTGCAATGGCTCCTCAGTCCTTGGGATTTTCCAGGCAAGAGTACTGGAGTGGGTTGCCATTTCCTTCTCCAGGGGATCTTCCCAACCCAGGGATTGAACCCAGGTCTCCTGCAATGTAGGCAGATGCTTTACCATCTGAGCCACCAGAGAAGTATTACCTTACAATTTCAGAGATCAAAAATCTAAAATGGTTTTTACTGGGATAAAATCAAGGTAAAGGATTCTAACAATTTTCTGAGTTTTCAGGAATCTGTAGTCTTTTTGCAGTGATAACATCAAACATCACTGATCACAGATCCCATAACATAATAATAGTGAAATTTTTGAAATACTGCAAGAATTATCAGAAAGTGACAGACATGATGTGAGCAAATTTGGTTAGAAAAATGACACCAATATACTAGGTTAACACATACCTTTAATTTGTAAAAAATACAAAATATCCTAAGTATAATAAAATGAAGTATGGCTGTATTACTTGGTTGAAGTGAAGTGAAAGTTGCTCAGTTGTGTCTGACTCTTTTCAACCCCATGGACCATATGGTCCATGGGATTCTCTAGGCCAGGATACTGGAGTGGGTAGCCTTTCCCTTCTCCAGGGGATCTTCCCAATCCAGGTCTCCCACATTGCAGGCAGATTCTTCATCAGCTGAGTCACAATTACTTGGTTGGAAGTCCCTTAATATCAAAAATCTCCCTGTAGCCAGATGAATCTCTGTCATATCACCTCATTCTTTTTTTTTTTTAACTGAAAATAATGGAGAAATATATTTAAGGTATAACTTTACAGGATCAAGACCAATTTCCATTCACTACACTGGAAAAATATTATCATGAACTCATATAAACTTGATATGCATGTGTGTGTTAAGTCACTTCAGTTGTGTCCAACTTTCTATGATCCTATGGACCTTAGCCCACCAGGTTCCTTTGTCCATGGAATTCTCCAGGCAAGAATACTGAAGTGGCTTGCCACACCCTCCTCCAAGGGATCTTACTGACCCAGGGTTTGGACCCATGTTTCTTATATCTCCTGCATTGGCAAGAGGGTTTTTTTTGTTTGTTTGTTTGTTTGTTTTTTACCACTAGTGTCACCTGAGTTCCCATCTACAGACAGTAAACCAAGGTGACCCATTAGCCTCCCAGTGCTGGATGGAAAGGATCAACTCCCTCTCACTCGGTCAAGCCTGTCCAATTTTCTTGATAATTCATATCTGAGGATCAGGAGATGCTCTGAAAGCAAGGAAGTTCTCACTTAGTCACCACTGATAAGTTTTATGAGGGACATCACATCATTCTGATACAGACTCTTCTGCCTCCTTCTTCCATGCATAAAAACCTGGTGATTATACTAGGTACCTGGACAACCCAAGACAATCTCATCTCAAAGTCAGCTGATCAACAATCTCAATTCCATCTGTAGCCTAATTTGTCTTTTCCTCATAACCTAATATACTAACCATCTCTTCTTCTGGCGTCTCCTTCTTCTCCTGCCTTCTATCTTTCCCAGCACTGGAGGATGAGATGGTTGGATAGTATCACTGACTTGATGGACACGAGTTTGAGCAGGCTCCAGGAGTTGGTGATGGACAGGGCAGCCTGGCATGCTGCAGTTCATGAGGTCACAAATAGTCAGACACGACTGAGCGACTGAACTGAACTGAACATACTAACAGGTACCAGGCATTAGAACATGGATGTATTTAGGGGACAGTTATTCTGCCTACTCTAGGGGGTTTCACTATGAAGCATAAAAAGGGAGATATAATTCTTACTATTATCTAAAAACCATCACATTTTAGGTAAAACTCTCCACGAAGATGAAAAATATAAGATAAATGTAAAATAGAGAAATATAAGTAAGAGAGATGACAAATTAAAAATGTCAAAGCAAGAGATGTGGGCAGTTTTGAAGGAGACAGGGTAAGTTTCTCTTGAGAACTGGTTAATTAAGCAGATACTGAGACAAAGCACATGTCAGACAGAAGGACTTAAAAGTACTAAAGCCATAAACCAGAATGTGTGGGTGTGTGCCAAGTCACTTCAGGTGTGTCTGACTCTCTGCTGCCCTATGGACTGCAGCCCACAGGGCTCCTCTGTCCATAGGATTCTCCAGGCAAGTATACTGGAGTGGGTTGCCACACACTCATCCAGGGGATCTTGACCCAGGGATCGGCCAGCACCTCTTACGTCTCCTGCATTGGCAGGCAGGTTCTCAACCACTAGCACCACCTGGGAAGCCTGTAAACCAGAATAGACCTGAAATACTCTTCAAACAGAAAGATGACAGAAACATAGTGAACTCAAGGAAAGAGAGTTGTATGAGAGTAACATCCGAACTCCTTAACACGGTTTATCTGATCTAATGTGATCTGCTCTCTGCCCGTTTCTACACCACTCCCTAGGTGTGTTTACTAAGCTGCTTGGACAGTTTTAAGCAATGTTTCCACAACAGGGCTGTATGCTTA
The DNA here is from genome assembly GCA_006410875.1 of Neotragus pygmaeus. Taxonomy (NCBI): domain Eukaryota; kingdom Metazoa; phylum Chordata; class Mammalia; order Artiodactyla; family Bovidae; genus Neotragus; species Neotragus pygmaeus. The sequence continues at coordinate 77,635 of SJYV01031753.1, read as the reverse complement.
AAAGTTAACTTTGGGTGTCTTTATGGAGAGTGAGGTGGAGGGCACAAGAGAGGCGCTGGTGGAACTGTCCAGGAGGTGACGGAAATGGCTCATGGGAGAGAAGGTGGTGGCCTTGGAGAATGAGAGTAGTGGGCATGATGGGATATTCTCTGGAGGAAAATTCTGCAGTGGGGTTTCTCAGCCTTGAAATTATCGACATTTCGAGGCAGAGGATCCTTTTTGAAGGGAACTGTTCTGCACATTGAGAACCACTGATGTACAAGACGTGGTGAAAGCTTACATGAAGGATGCGAGGGAAGAAGAGGAACCAGCGTGACTCCTGAGTTTCTGGCTTTCATGACTGGAAAGGTGTGACCTCTTTCCTATTGTTCTCAGTACACTTAAAGTTGGTTTTTATATAAATGAGAAAATTGGTGACATTGACGCTTTTATGAGTATCTAAAGGAGAACAGTTTGTAAGGAAAACTTAAAACACTTCTTTTTAAATAAAAAAAAGTAGTTCTCCTAATAATAAAATGGCACATTTGACCCCTGGAAGTAAAATATTATGGGCCTCTTTCCTCAGACACACAATAACCAGTTTGGGTTCTTATGTCTAAGGTGATTTCATTATCTATAACCTTCAAATCTATTTTAAAGAGATCTGACTTTGACTGATGGCAGGGAGCTGGGGAACATATATGGGTAGAAATAGTGTGTGTGTATGTTGCTTTACACAGAACAGGAAATTCAGTGAGTTATGCTCATCTGAAGCACAAAACCCTAACAAACACTTGTTTTTGCATTTACATTTCATTACTAATTACTTACTTATAATTATATGACCTGTCACCACAACTTGACTGCGAAATTTTTTTCTGGCATAGACCACACTTTATTGTCCTTTTTTACCCACAGTTCCTGGCATATAGGCAGTTGTAGTGGATATTTATTGATTTTTATGCACAGAATAGCCTAGNGAGAAATGTAAAAATCAAAATTTTGGTTCACAGTGAGACTATATTTCTCAAATATCAGAATTTCACATGCCACCATTTTCTTTTTGTATTTTAGCATTTTTAAAAATTAACTCAAAATCTTATATACTTTATCCTCAACAAAAAAAAATTCAAAAACATAGATTTGACAGTTTTATCTTTTTCTAATAGATACTAAAACACTTAAAAACACCTAAGATTATATCAGGTCTTGACAAACATTTTTGGTAAAAGAGAGTAAGTATTTCAGGGGTTGAGAGCCATGGAGTCTGTGTCATAGTTACTTAGCTTTGTTGTTGTAGTGCAAAAGCAGTCCTGGACAACAAGTAAATAAATAAACATGGCTCTGTTCCAATAAAAGCTTTATTTACAAAGACAGACAGGAGCTGGATTTGGCTCATGGGTTGTAGTTAGCCAACCTCTGCTCTACATGAAACAAAGAGTGTCTTGAAATTTGCATCTTCTAAATAAATGCATTGATTCGTTTTAGACACAATCTGAATGCTCTAACCTGGGCAGTAATTGAACAGCAAAATCTCTCTCTCTCTCCGCGCCCCCCCCCCTTTTTTTTTTGCATTCTACCTCTGTTTTCTGAGATAGTCCCAAATTCAAGCCACATGTCTCAAATATTGGGATAAGATTCATCACTCTAAATCTCATAGAACATTAAAATNTTAATTTCATGGCAGTCCAAGTCAAATCAACTATATTTCAATTTAAAAAGAAAAAAAAAAAAGGTTTACATATTGTTTCTTTTCCAGGACTGCTTTTGTACAAATGTGTAATGCCAGACAAGCTTGATTTTGTTGACTATAAAGATGCTGAATCAATTTTGTTAGATGAGTTAAAATATTATATATCTCTGAATTATGCCTTCAATTCTAGACATAATTATGCACTTGTGAATATTTTGGGTCAAGGCAGGGGACGGGTGTTAGTAATTTCTGTTCTTTGAGTATTTCTTCTAAGGCCATTGAGGGAACAAGATAATTTGGTCCAATTCATGTTGCTCTGCCAATTCCTGGCCTCTGCCCATTAGCCTAGGTATAAGGAAGTGCCACTCAGATTGGTTAAAATAACTGACTGAAATAAGCAATAAGAGGTATTAATGCATTATGAAAAGGGAGCAGATAAGGCCTTTCCTTGTTCTTCCCTTTCTGAACACTTACACAGCAAATGCTTTTTAAGCTTCTGCCAGAGATTTGGTAACCTAGCCTGGCTGAGTCTGGCTTAAGTCCAGCAGCCACCACTCTGGGCTTCCAATTCCTTCACAATGGCTAGATTAACTAATCAGAGCCTGAAGAGACCTTCAAAAATTGAAAAGGCTGAGGGTCTTTTTTAGTTGCTTTTTAGACCTAAGTCTGGTCTCTAATTCAGCTTTATCAGAGTGGCTTTATACCTGAAGAGTGATGATGATATATGCAAAATGTGATGGCACAGCCACTCTGAGGAACAACTTATTTATTGTTTGGGTTGGACATTTAACTCATAAAACTCACCACTTTATGTCCTTTAGAGTTTTCTGCTGAGAAAGCTTTATGCTGCTGCTGTTAAGTCGCTTCAGTAGTGTCTNGCACAGCCACTCTGAGGAACAACTTATTTATTGTTTGGGTTGGACATTTAACTCATAAAACTCACCACTTTATGTCCTTTAGAGTTTTCTGCTGAGAAAGCTTTATGCTGCTGCTGTTAAGTCGCTTCAGTAGTGTCTGACTCTGTGTGACCCCATAGACGGCAGCCCACCAGGCTTCCCCGTCCTTGGGATTCTCCAGGCAAGAACACTGGAGTGGGTTGCCATTTCCTTCTCCAATGCATGAAAGTGAAAAGTGAAAGTGAAGTCACTGAGTCATGTTCAACTCTCAGCGACCCCAAGGACTGCAGCCCACCAGGCACCTCCATCCAGGGATTTTCCAGGCAAGAGTACTGGAGTGGGGTGCCATTGTACATGAGAACAAAAGCCAAATCCCTGACACCCTTTGATGTTTTTGTAAACATATGCATGTGCTTTATGATGACTTTCAGAGTTGCCGAGTCCACCACTTTAAGTTACTGTGCATATAATCAGGCTAAATATTCTCATCTGACACTCCTAATTATTTCCATGTTTGTCTCCAGTATATTTTTTATAGACCTATATTTCTTATTCCTAGCATCTGCATCATTTTTCTATTTTGCTGTCCAAAGTATAAAACAATGACATACCTGCCTGCTTGCACATATCTTGTTTTATATATGTAAACATACTTTCTAGCAATTACAATTGGTAACAAAGCTCAAAATTAGCTGTATCCCTCAATCAGAACCATCATAGCTAACTCAAAATATTTATTCAGCAGCAAACAATTTTCGTGTGCAAAAGACAAGAGAAAGCTATCAAAGTATGCAGAATGAACACTTGTTTTATTTTCAAATCAGTTGACAGAAAATCAATGACCTATGGTATAAGAACCTCATCCCCACCCCCAGGGACCTCCATGTTATTGGAGTGGATTCACAGTACACACGCACATATACATTTTCTCAAACAACAAATGCTAACGTTATAACGACTAATCTTTTAAATGACTTCAAACTTTCAGCATGTGACTACATGGTTCTCAAATGCGAACCCCGGATCAGCAGCGTCAGCCTCTCTTGAGCACTGAGATACTCAAAACCTCACATCTCACTTCTGATCTATTGTATTAGAAACTCAGAAAATCTATATGTGGGGTCCAGCATCTGTGTTTGCACAAGCCACCAAGTGCATTCTGATGCAAGCTGAAGTTTAAGATCCATGGATTTATAAAAGAAGTTAAACAAGCATTCTTTTGGTCAGTTCAGTCAATGCTAATTACAGCATTTATTCTAATGACATAATTATGGAATATGGAAGTGTCCAAAGATTTCACCAACAGGTTGTTCATCACAGAACTGTTTATAATTGTGATTAGTTTTGAATGATGAATGTTCTATATGAAGAACAATCACATGGGGAATATTAATGATTTGTCATTTTTTAACAGGAAATTTTAAGCAGCATGCCCAAGAATATCCAAATGTTCTCAAAGTTATTCTGATAACTACATATAAATATCAAAACTGCTCATCAAAATTAACAAAATATCTGGAAAGCTTATTTATCTATGGGATCACGACTGTTCATAATTTTCATCTTTATATGGGTTTTTGTCAGTTTCTATTACAAATATGTGTGTGCACATACATACAAAGGCACATGCCTACATATATATATATATATATATACACACATATATACACACACATATACACATTTACATGTGTTATCAATTGCAAGAGGTTTGGCAAACTCCTGTTTATCATTCTCTATGGCTTTGTTGTCTGAACTTATACCATCAGTTGCACTTTTCCTGGTTCTAATGCTGTGAAAATGATTTTTCCCTTAATATGAATGTAAAATTAAAGTTTACTACTCATTTATATATTACATGTGCCATTTATTTTGTACTGACAATACATCTACTAGAGAATGATTTTGGTAATATAGTTACAATTGAGACCATATAGAACATGAGAATTCTGTTGCGATTATTCCTTACTGAATCTCAACATGTGCTTTTATTTTAAAACATGTGTATCTGAGGAAGATCCTGCCACACAGAACAGATACCTGAGTTTGATGATTTATTTTATCTGGGAAATCAATGTTTTTGTTAAAATGATGCTAATTTGACAACTAAAACCCCTATAGTCCCCTACCCATAAGTTTCTTTGGTTTTCTTTTCATTTCGGCATTCTGCAGGGGGAAAAAAAAAAAAAAAAAACAGTTGGCAGAGTCCAATAAAGTGGTACTGGGTCATGAAGTTTTCTCTTTACAGAAAGTAATTTATTTATCATATTTTCAGATCTTTCCAACTATCAGTTCTTCTTTTTGTTTAATGGAGGGATTCTTTTAAGATGTGGAATGCCTGCTTGAATGCCAGTTCTATTTTATGTGAAACTGCAATTCAGGATTTTCTCTTTTCCTGTCCTTGAATGCATCTTAAGACTTGCAAGACTGATTCCTAGATGTAACATCAAATGATTGGATGTCTTCAAGGTTCTTCACAAGTAACAAGTTTTGTTCTCAGGTGCCAGACAGATAGTTCTGTTCTTCTTTTGCAACAAATAAAAGCAAGCCACTCTTTCCAAAACATCAAATAAAAATGGAAAGAAATAACCATTTTCATATAAGAAAATAGTTAAATTCAGGGGAATTATTTCAAGTTTTTCATCTCTACCCCTAACCATCAGACATGTACATTCTCCAGGATATTTTTCTTTACTGGTCCTTGTTATAAGGAGAGACTCTAAATGTTCTTTACATATCTGAATTACTTAATAAATCACATACAGGATTGGAAAGCCAATAATTTGATCATGATATTTTGGTTTAATTTGAGAGTGAGACCACACTTTCCTCTTTTTCAAATAGAAACAGTTAAATAGCTTTGAAATGGAAGAAAAATCCTGTTTATCATAATCATTTTATTGATCACCAACATAGTAAGAGGATTACAGTTGTTGTAGTTGTCCATTCTCTATGTCTTTGTTCTATTTCTTTCCTGCAAATAGGTATAATGTATGGTAGATTAAAAAAAAAAGTTTTTAAAAAATGAAGTTTTTAAAAAAATGTTTTTAAATCTTCTTTAATTGGAGGTTAATTGCTTTGCAATGTTGTATTGGTTTCTGCCATACAACTATGTGAATCAGCCATATGTATACATATGCTCCCCCATCTCTTGGACCTCCTTCCCACTTCCCACCCCTTCCCACCCTTTCAGGTTGTCAGCTACACAGCAGGTTCCCACTAGCTATCTATTTTACATATGGTAAAATATATGTTTCAATGCTACTCTCTCAAGTTGTCTCACCCTCTCCTTCTCCTTGGAAGGAAAGCTATCACCAACCTAGGCAGCATATTAAATAGCAGAGACATTACTTTGTCAACAAAGGTACGTCTAGTCAAGGCTATGGTTTTGCCAGTGGTCATGTATGGATGTGACAGTTGGACTGTGAAGAAAGCTGAGTGTCAAAGAATTGGTGCTTTTGAACTGTGGTGTTGGAGAAGACTCTTGAGAGTCCTAGGCTGCAAGGAGATTCGACCAGTCCATCCTAAAGGAGATCAGTCCTGAGTGTTCATTGGAAGGACTGATGTTGAAGGTGAAACTCCAATACTTTGGCCACCTCATGCGAAGAACTGACTCATTTGAAAAGACCCTGATGCTGGGAAGGATTGAGGGCAAGAGGAAAAGGGGACGACAGAGAATGAGATGGTTGGATGGCATCACTGACTCAATGGACATGGGTTTGGGTGGACTCCAGCAGTTAGTGATGGACAGGGAGGCCTGGCTTGCTGCGGTTCATGGGGTCGCAAAGAGTCGGACACGACTGAGCAACTGAACTGAACTGAACTCCTTCTCCTACTGTGTCCACAAGTCTGTTCTCTCTCTTTGTTCTATTCCTGCCCTTCAAATAGGTTCATAAGTACCCTTTTAGAAAAAGATTTTGAATTGAGGGAAACCCACCTTCGCTTACACAATAGATATAGGATATACGAATATAAGGGGCTTCCCAGGTGGTGCTAGTGCAACCACTGCCAATGTAGGAGGTGTAAGAGATGTGGGTTCCACCCCTGGATCGGCAAGATCCCCTGGAGGAGGGCGTGGCAACCCACTCCAGCATGCTTGCCTGGAGAATCCCATGGACAGAGGAGCCTGCTGAACTACAGTCCATAGAATTTCAAAGAGTTGAACACAACTGAAGCGACTTAGCACAAAGGCATGCATATGAATATGGAATAGCAGAAAATGCTCAGGTAACCAACTGCTCCAATCTGCCTGAGTACAAGGAATTTCCTGGGAAGTGGACTTTCAATGCTGAAATCTGGACAGTCTCAGGGAGATGGGCACCCAGTGGTCACCCTTCTGGAGATGGAAATGGGTGTTGGCGTTAGGATGAGTTTCTCTCCTTAGGAATATGGCCATCCTAGAACTAAAAGATTATACAAAACAACAAGTTATGGGTGCTGGCCAGAAATACCAAGGAGTGTATAGAATTAGCAAATATGAGGAGCAGAAGGGCAGGATCTGAGGTTCTCATTGACGAGTGTTAGGAGTTCAAGCAAGATGCAACAAACATTGTGAGACCCTGAAACTCCATCCATCTTGGTATTTTTTCATTTTTGTTCTTATTGCTGAGTAGCAGGTTCTTCTCAAAAGACTGCAGGTAATGAAGTTTGTTTGTTTGGTTTTTTTTTTTTTAATTTATAATATAAAGAATATGAGTCTTTTTTTCCATTCCATAACTTTGATGTCTTAAATCTCCCTAAACCTGAAAACATACTTTTTACCTTCTGTCACATGCTGATAAGTAGGATTTCAAGGGGAAAAATAGTCATGCATTCCAATTATTATAATATCTAAGGGAGCACTTTAACCTATTTTCAAAGTTTTACCTGCTGCAAATATGAGAGTGATTTTAATTCTCCTCTTTATTATAGTCTAGTGTTCATATACTAATCCTTATTATATTGCCATGAAATTACAAAAAAGAATATCATAACAATTTTGTGTTTATTCTAAATATGCTAGATAAGCCGTTAGCATTAATGTGGCTGAGATTTTATTATTTTTCTTCCCAGAAAGAATGGAAATGAGTTTACTTAATATGAGATGATGGTTTCGTATAACTGTTAGGATTAGGCAATGTTGAAAATAAGAAATCTTGATAGAAAAAAATTGCTAAATTTTTATTCAGCTGAAATATGTAGACTTCAATAATAAGGCTGGAGCAGGTGGTCTGATCTAGTCTTTTGTGGCAATTAATTAAAAGAATGCCTCATTCTGTAACCATCCTTGCCAGACCCCACTCGAGTTTATAATGTGCCACAGTCTCTGACTATTCCTTCTGGAACTCATACACAGCCTTTGCATAATTAAACTGGTTTAGCCTTTTCAGAGGTGAATCCTAAAGCACATTATATGTAATTTGACTGCAAATGTCTACTTATAGAGCCACTCAAATATACAATGAGGAACAAGGTATACTAACACATCTCAAAAAATAATTTTTCTGGGTTCTTCTAACTACCTGGCATGTGGGGAAAGGCAAAACTATGGAGACAGTAACAGATCTGGGATTTTTTTTTTGGGGAGAAATGAATGAGAATGGTACAGAGGGTTTTTAGGATGCTAAATCTATTTTATATGATATCAAGATGGTAGATACATGGCAATATACATTTGTAAAACCCACAGAACTGTGTAACACAGAGTGGACTTTAATAAAAATTATGGGATTTCACTGATAATGATCTATCAAAATGACTGGTTAATAGTGACAGATGCATCACATGAATTTGTTGTTGTTCAGTCACTAAGTTGTGTCTGACTCTTTGCGATCTCATGGACTGCAGCATGTCAGGCTTCCCTCTCCTTCCCTCTCCCAGGATTTGTTCAGGTTCCTGTCCTTTGAGTCAGTGATGCTATCTAACCATCTCATCCTCTGCATTCATGAAAGATGTTAATAACAGTGGAAACTGTAGGAGAGGGGGGTATACATGTATTTTCTCAATTTATTCTGTGGCTCTAAAACTGTGATATTCAATCTTTCTTCTTATTATTCTTTTTTTTTTTTTTTTTGGCTGTACCTCATGTTATGTGGGATCTCAGTACCCTGATCAGGGATCTCTTGGTACCCCAACCAGGGCTTGAACCTACGCTCCCTGCATCGGAAGCTCAGAGTCTTAATTATTGGACCATCAGGAAAGTTTCAAAATTCAATCTTTTAATGAGCATTATATGCTTAAAAAAAAAAAAAAAAAGGAGCTTTGAAATCAGAAACATTCAAGCTTGAATCCTTATTCCACCCTTTAGCTGTGGGACTTTAGATGGTTCTCTGATTCTTCTGGAAAATAGGGATAACAATGTCTATCTTATATATCATGATACATCATGATATAATATTCCTTCAAATTAAAATGTGTGTGCAAAGAAGTATAACAGAACTTCCTGAAGTGATAAAAACAGTCTTGCCATGCTAGCTGTTATTCTTTTTGAGGTTTGGGACACCTGCATCTGACAGTGTTGGTGGGGCTGGTGATGGCAGAATAGAGAAAGGTCGGGTATTAAGCATCTCATATTTCAAGCTGAAACTGGAGAAGGTCTTTACTATAAAATATTTTAACTTGAATACAGCCCTTTGGGAAAATATTCAGTAAGACAAATTTCTTTTTCTTTTTTAATCCAATTCAAGTCATAATTTTCCTTCTTCATTCTAGATAGATATAGATAGGCATAACTCCTCTCTCCTCTACAGTTACTGGCTCTTAGGCACTTAGGTATAAGTATTCTTGGACTTCCCTGATGGCACAGTGGTAAAGAATCTGCCTGCCAATGAAGGAGATATAAATTTCATCCCTGGGTAAGGAGGATTCCCCTGGGGGAGGGCATGGCAACCCACTTCACTATTCTTTCCTGGGAAATCCCATGGACAGAGGAGCCTTGGCAGGCTATAACCCATGGGGTGCAAAACAATCAAACATGACTTAGCGACTAAACACCAGCAGCAGAAATATTCTTATGTGTGTGCATTTTCATTTTTGCGGGCTAAAATCCAAAGAGTTGAAGTGCTGGCTCATGGGGTAGATGTATGCTCACCTAAATGAGAAACTTCCAATCTATTTGAAGAAAAGAGAGCTCACATTTTCTGAGTACTAAGGGCCAGACACTAGGTCACGTGCTTCATGTTGATTATCTTATCTAATCTTTTAACACCTTGAGCTAGACTCTATTTTTATCCTTGATTTACAGAAGTGTAAATTGAAGTTTAAAGAGCTTAAGAAGTTTGCCCCCAAATAACACTGTAAGTGTTGCTATAGTCTCCTAAGTATTAGTAGAGGGAACCAGCTCTCCTACATAGACATTAGCATGAACAAGGGTGAAAAAAAAAAAAAAAGGCCCTAGTCCTTGCCCCAGGTGTTCTCATGAAGCTCAAGAGTTTTAATTAGGACCAATGAGACAGCCCAAGTTGTTCTTAGGAAAATAACTGCATGGGTCAGAGGAAGGTTTATTTGTATGTATCTTGAGAAATGTTTCCATTTCTTCCAAGTTCCCCTAGACTAGTGACACTAAAGCCAAAGGAAGTGGATGCTTCAGGACTATTTTATTCCAGAGCCAGTGGAGCCAGGTTGTCAGTCTCTTCTCTGCTAGTCTGCATAGCCCAGCACCCATAGCCACTACCCTACAATTAACCTATCTGAATGAGGCTTCCCATTACTATCTAAGGCAGCCGGCAGTACCCTTTGGGTATTCTCCATCAGGAGCTGGGTTAAGCATTCATTTACATGTAAATGGTCTCCTTTTCTCCTTCTTCTCAGCCTGCTAATGAAATATTCTGCACTGCTGTGCAAACCATGTTACCTACACATTTTGAATAGGAAAATGCTTGAGATGAAATGGAAAAATTAAAGCAAAATTACACATTAAAAAAAAATAGCCCTTGGAGATAGCCATTTGCCTTTTTCACTCCATTTGTTCCATTATTCAATGGTTGTGTGAGTGTCTACTAAGCATTGGAGGCTGGGCTTGGAGTTGGAGAAATACCACTGATGTTTAGGAAGAGGGGACCTCAGAAAGTTCACTGGATTTAAAGGAGCCAATCAGTAAAGTCATATTTACGCTAAGAATTTTTAAAATTCTTTGTGAATTTTCAATTGTGCTGAGTACAGGGAAATACAAACACAGGAGACTCCAAGCGCAGTGATGGGGAATCTAACCTAGGCAGAAGGCAAGAGACTTCTCTGAGGAAACTACAAGACAAGAAACTGCTTAAAGCTGCCAGAGTATGACTGCTAACTGATACTGGTTATTATCAAGTGCTCACTATGTACCATGCACGGCTCTAAACACATTACACATACTATCTCTACAGATTTACGAGGTTGGTGGAGCTATTATTCCATTTTACAGATGGGATGAAGAACCAGTATTGAAAGCCAGGCTGCCTGATGGTGGAGTGTGCACACAGGAACACGTTAAACACTCTGTCTGCTATTCCCGTTGCTTTCTTAGGGCCTTCCCAGGCAGCACTAATGGTAAAGAATCTACCTGTCAATGCAAGAGATGCAAGAAGCTCAGGTTCCATCCCTAGATCGAGAAGATCCCCTGGAGTAGGAAATGGCAACCCACTCCAGTATTCTTGCCTGGAGAATCCCATGGACAGAGGAGCCTGGCGGGCTACAGTCCATGGGGCCTCAAAGAGTTGGACACAACTGAGCAATTGAGTGTACACGCGCACACACACACACACACACACACTTGCTTTCTTAATATTACTTCCTGCTGAAAAGCATATTTTTTCCTTTTCTAAGTTGGCCTAATTACTATTTTATTAAAACATTTAATTTGTTCCTTGATCCAGACTTATGTTAAACTATGTTCTATGTGTACAGATTGTTACTTTATTAATAAGCAAAGGTGACTATAAGGGAAAAAAAAAAATCTCTATCCTTAATAAGCACCAGGAACTCTAGGAGATGTTTTCTCCTGTCTGTTTGGACATCTTTTAGCATCCCTGGTACACAGGTGAGAGAGTGAGGTAGAGATCAGTTTAGGGGCTTGGCTGCTGTCACCTGGGTAGAGAGCCTGGTAGAGCTGGGAACAGAGGCCCGATTTGCCTGTGTTGCTACAAACCCTGAGCTGCCTCTCTGATTTTATTATTAGTGTTGAACTGATCTCTAAAATAAAGCTGTGAAAAGCCTCAAAACAACAACAACCTCACAAAACCAAAAAGCTGTGCAGATTCTAGAAAGGACTTCCCAGGTGGTGCTAGTGGTAAAGAATCCACCTGCCAATGAAGGAGATGCAAGAAACATGGGTTCCATTCCTGAGTTGGGAAGATCCCCTGGAGAAGGCAATGGCAACCCACTCCAGTATTCTTGCCTGGAAAATCCCATGGATGGAGGAGCCTGGTGGGCTACAGTCCACCCAGTCACAAAGAGACACAACTGAGAAACTGAACACTGAATACTGGAAAACACCTGTATTTCTACTTTTGGGGTATTCCCAACAATCCCTACAACAGCCTCATGTTTGCATTATAAAATAAATAAATTCTGATTAAATAAATGAAATGGTCCAAGAAATCCTAGGTTTTTTGCCTTAATCATCGATTTACTAATCGCTATTCTGAGGATTATTTTGTTTTCCTGCTATTTTGATATTGAGAATGAGTTGTCCTGAGTGTCTGAAACAAATTTAGTTGGCTTGGTTGAATACTTTGCTTTGTATATTTATATAATTACTTTCATATCCAGTTTAGTTTCCTGAGAATTTGGTTGGTGTGAGACTTCCAGAGACTTGATATGAAAGTCACTAGTGAAACTGAAGTTGCTCAGTCGTGTCCAACTCTTTGCGACCCCATGGACTGCAGCCTCCCAGACTCCTCTGTCCATGGGATTTTCCAAGCAAGAGTACTGGAGTGGGTTGCCATTTCTTTCACCAGGGGATCTTCCTGACTCAGGGATTGAACCCAGGTCTCCCGCATTGCAGGCAGACGCTTTACCCTCTAAGCCACCAGGGAAGCCCATGAAAGTCACTAGGCGCCTTCATTTTTTTCTTTTTTTCTTGACATATTCTAAAACCTCTCTTTATTTTTCCTCACTCCTTAATGTTTCTCTCTCCCCAGACCTGACTCACATTTTCCTACTTATTCCTTTGTGAGCTTACCTTCCCATCTTCAAGAATTGTAAGGTAACACTGTATACACAACAGTCCTATTTCAAACTCAGAGCCACTATCCATACAAATACACTCGCACCTGTCAGACCACACACCCTGATGCACAAAACAGATCTCTAGCAGCTCACGCTGACATCTCTCTAAAAGCAGTCAGCTTTCACAGCCAGTCTCTAAGGAGGTTAAAAAAAAAATGCAGCTAGTATGGCTGATGTTCTGGCAGTCTGACTTCAGCTCTTCACACAACCTGCCTGTTCTGCCACAAGGTGTAATTTCAACTCCAAGAACGTGTTCCCTTTTGCTTGGCCTCACATCAGATCATCATCTAATGTAGCCCAGAGATTTTTCATTAGGTTTCATTACAGGACATTACAGTTTCTGTTGCATTGCAGTGCTCTTCACAGAGACTTTTCACTGATCTTAGTTCGAGAAATTAAGTGATCTCAAGTGCGGCCGTGGCAGCACCGTTATGATGTCAGATTTTAAAGCCAAATAAAACTGAAAAACTCGTGTTTGGAAACCTGAGTATGCCAAAAGTTCCAAAGACAGTTTATTAAGACAATAACATTGATAATAATAATATTAAATGAGAGCAAAAACTACATGTTTTGAAAAAAATCCATTGCTGCATTCATTCCTTCAACAATTTTTTTTTCTTTTACATACCTGATAAATTCCAGGCCCTGTTAGCAAAGGGAAATAAGCTTGTTTCTGTACTTCTTAACCATTCTGTACATAATAATGAAGAGAGATCTGAAGCTCTTTGGCTAAGCCGAATATCAGGAATGTATGTATTCTTCTACATGGTGGTGGTGGTTTAGTTGATAAGTCATGCATGTCCAACTCTTGAAATTCCATGGACTGTAGTCTGCCAGGCTCTTCTGTCCATGGGATTTCCCAGGCATGAATACTGGAGTGGGTTGCCATTTGCTTCTCCAATTCTTCTACATGAAGGAAGGTAAGTGTTTATGTGTCAGAACTGGCACATACATAACTCTGATGGAATTTTAGTAACTGTATCCCTTGGCAGATTCAGTTCTTTCTTGTGCCTTCCTTAGAAGTCTCAGAGTTTTTTTTTATGTTTTTATGTCCAAAGACCACAGATTCAGTTCCATAAGTGGTGCTGATTTACAGAAAATGTAGTACATTTTTCCTAAGCAAATAGAGAAGTGTTAGCATTTGCCATTAATCAAACAAAACTATACAAACATTTCCTTTCAGCCTCTCTTTCATTTCCTCCTCTTAGTAGCTAGCCTTTGAACTCTCATGCTTTCGGTCACTACTTCTCTCTGTCTCTTTCTGTTAATCTGTGTCTTTCTGTCTATTGACCTAAAACAAATAGACTGCCAATTATTTCTCCAACAAAAAAGGAAAAAAAAAAAAAAAGGGAAAGGAAAGAAAGAAAAAAGGTATGGCAGGATGATTTAATCGGCATTAGTAAAGAACTGGAGTCCAGAGTCTGCAGCCACAGTGAGCCACTGACAAGTGGAGAAGAGGAACTCTTTACTAGAGTGGGAAAGGAAGATGGGTGGGCTTTAGTAAGCAAAGTGACCATGGCTTTTCACTGGCTGATTGTTGTAAGGAAAGGAGCTTTCATTCCCCGTTGAGCTGTGATCTTTGAAAGATGTGAAAGCTCCCACTTCTGGTCTCCTAACTTGATTTAATTGAGGTTTCCAAAGATCCTGATGCTGAGAAAGATTGAGGGCAAGAGGAGAAGGGGGCAACAGAGAATGAGATGGTTGCATAGCATCACTCAGTGGACTTGAATTTGAGCAAACTCAAGGAGATAGTGAAAGACAGGGAAGCCTGGTGTGCTGCAGTTCATGAGGTCACAAAAAGTTGGACATGACTTAATGGGTGAACAACAATAACAAGAAGAACCTCTTTGTCTCTCTCTTTGTGTCTGTCCATCTCTCTCTCTTGCTTTCTATGGCCTCTACCCATACCCTCTCCATTCTCCTTTTCTTCCTGCCTTGTTTTCTTCCAGCGCATCCCTCCTTTCTCAAGATCTGCCACTGGGTCACGGAAAGCCTCTTTTCTATGTAAAGTAGTATGTTCCTCATTCTGTTCCTCTACTTGCCTTCTACGGTCTCACACAATCTTGACACTAAGCACAACAAAGCATCTTTCTTACACTCCTAGATCTTCAGAAAGCAGGGAAGGAATTCTTCCTGATAGTGTAAATTGTTGTTGTTTTTCCTAATTACTTTTTGTCATAGCTCCTGTCATTAAAAAATAAAATTATATTGGTAAATCCACAGAATCCTAGGAGTAACTTTTTAAAAAAGATGGTTGCATAATTTTAAACTCTTAGTTTGACTCAGTGGTAAAGAATCTGCCTGCCAATGCAGAAGGCGCAGGAGATGTGGGTTCAATTCCTGAGTCAGGAAGTTTTCCTGGAGGAGGAAATGGCTTCCTACTCTGGTGTTCTTGCCTGGGAAATCCCATGGACAGAGGAGCCTGGTGGGCTATAATATAGTCCATGGCATCACAAAGAGTTGGACACGACTTAGCAGCTAAATGAAGCAAAAATGAAATAGTAAGCTGGAAACCTATGGATTCATTTATGCAGGTTTAGTTATTGATGAGTAAGACTTCACATTTGGGAAACATGATGGTGAGTCTGCAAAAGATTCTGCATCATCATGATTTAGTGTCTGCAGTCAAGAATGCTGATGGATTTCCTTAAAAGGCTTTCCTGAAAAATGGCAAGTTGATGTTTTTGCTAATAAAGTATCAACCCAGGAAGTAAGCACTGATTGCAAAAGGACATTTTTGTGAACCCAAACATTTGAAAATAACCTGTTTTCCATTTACTTCCAAAGTAACAGCCCAAACTTTCCATTTGCTCTAAAGTAATCCTCACAAGGAGATCCAACCAGTCCATCCTAAAGGAGACCAGTCCTGGGTGTTCATTGGAAGGACTGATGCTGAGGCTGAAACTCCAATACTTTGGCCACCTCATGAGAAGAATTGACTCATTGGAAAAGACCCTGATGCTGGGAGGGATTGGGGGCAGGGGGAGAAGGGGACAACAGAGGATGAGATGATTGGATGGCATCACCGACTCAATGCACATGAGTTTGGGTAAACTCCGGGAGTTGGTGATGGACAGGGAGGCCTGGTATGCTGCGCTTCGTGGGGTCACAAAGGGTCAGACACAACTGAGCGACTGAACTGAACTGAACTGAATCCTCACAACTTCAGAAATAGTACAAAAACCATAACACACTCAGCTGCTAAGTTAACTTGTACTACATTGAACATGCTGTAATCTAATACAACAGAGATATTTTTATTTCCCTAAAGACATGCCTTTCTCATTGCCTAAGACATTTTTTGAGATCTAACAAACTTCTGGCATGGATAGAAACAAGATGGTTTCACTGTACTGTAAAGGAAAAAACAACAACAACAACAAAAACCTGTAACTAACTCTAAACCAAGCTGTGTGGATTTTTTTTTTTTTCACAGCTGGAATACTAGTTTTTATTACAGCTCAACTGGCATGGCAAATTAAAATTCATCTCTGTTTGCTAAACTGCTACTTAAAATGGCTTCTACCAACTGTTACTATTGAATATTATGTTGTCATTTATGCATTTAGTGGGAATGGCTCAATAGCATGAATATTTTAAAACAAGTACATAGGAAGTACTCTTTCCCCGTTGGTTTTCAATACTTTACTATCTGAATTATGTTTTGAGTTCTTGGTCAAACTCAGCTTAATTTCCACTGGTGATAAGGCAGCTGTCGACTGAATTAATTAAATAGTCTTCATAGGTACATTATAGCTGCAGTTCCTGATTATAGCCAAACAACTCTATTTTATTACTTCTCTGTTACATTACTCTGCAGATTTGTCACTTATGAAAACCAAGGGATTTTCAGTGACAATTCAACCTTCCTCACACAATATGTGACACATTGTTAACAACAACAATGACAAAAGATCCTTCCCTTTGTTTCTGTGCATTTTACATTTATTTTCATTGAGCACAAAAGTCTGCAGACTATCTTGAATGAATTACATATCCAGCATTTGTTCACTATGCTAAGATTATAAGTGTTTATGAGCACTTTTATTTTTGGTATTAATGAAATAAAACAAAGAAAAGCAGTCAGTGTCATGATGTATCTGCATACAAAATCAGCATGTTATTTCTTCCCTTAATACTCATAATCCTAATTACCTCCTTGGGGAAACCTTTACCGACATTCCAGACAGGATAAACCATATTCTCATCTGAGTTAGACTCTATATTTCCCGAATCATTCTGCTCTTTTTCTTACTAGAATGTTTTTTAAACTCTTTGTTTACATGTCTATCACAGAAGTAAGATCATGGGATATATCCTGCACTTCATTAAACATGGGAATGCCCAACCCAATCTCCCTTACTCGAAAGTCCCTATCATTACTGAAATATTGAAATACAATTTTTATGACTTGTTTGAATGATAAGGAAAATATGTAAAAGTAAGTAAAAATTCAGCTGAGTTATTTTATCTAAAATTCTGTTCTAATCAAATCTTGAAGTCATAGTTTATCTATTATACTTGCCACTTAAATGGCCTCCCTTTTCCCAAAAAAAAAAAAAAAAAGAACTTCATAGATGATAACTTATTGAAAACTACCTCTATATTTATTTTTTCTTTCTAGTGGTTTTCGTGCATTAACTTCAAATGCAAAGAGTAGCTTTTTATAAGCCCTAAATTGAGAAAAAGCGCTTAGATTCAAAGACATAGAGTCATAATTTTGCTTCAGAAAATAAAAATGTAGTTACAATTAACCATTATTTTTTGCAGGGTTATCAAAATTACAATTCAGCTACTATTTTCTAGAACACAGAGATTGTGCTTCATTATGCAGATTGTTTCTTAAAGGATCAGAGTCTTACAAGCATTTAACACCAAGAGGGGTACAATGCACATCTAATTTATGACTAATTTGTTTTCCAGTGTTTTATCCTAGGATACACAAAAAGAGATGACAAGAAAGAGAAGAAGCCTTTGTGACGGTTTTATAGCCACCAGTAAGAAAAATGTTAACCTTTTCTTCCTTTAATATCTTGCTAGAACAACATCTTTACCTGGCATTTATCCTCTTAGCTATCTTAATCATATTGTACACTGTGAATGCCAAGAAAAATGTGCATCGGTCGTCCTTAGTAAAATGTCATGTATCTGACAACCCAGCTTGTTACTTACTACTCAGGCCCTGAATAAGTTGATGTATTCTGTTTGTCATAATGCTTAACGTTAGGGAAACTGAGGAGCAGAAAATTTGTATGACAAAAAAGTGCACGAGAAAATAGCTGCAACAAAGCACTTTGGATAAGCCAGGATCTGTGTTATTTAATAGATTTAAGAACTGAGTTTTAAGCTAACTTGCTAAATAATTCTTATCATCTTTATTCTTTATAGAACAGTATTTATAAAGAATGCTTATTTCTTTTAAATAGAACAACTATGGTTAGCCCTAAATGGTATTTCATGAAAAAAAAAAAAAGTGTAACATATATTCCTTACACCTTGAACAATCGAAGTTTGGGCATGAATATCTTGTTACTAGTAAATACTAGTAGGCAAATATTTTCCCATCCATCATATTTCATGAAGTAAAAAAAAAAAGTGGCGTTTTACTGCTTACCAGCTTGGAAAACTGAGAAACACTGTGGCTAACCTGGAGGGTTTTGTTTTTTTCTTCTTTTTCTGTTTTTAGAATTGAAATAAAGCATTCTTCAGGAGTTGGTTGCAACTTTGTAACTTTATAAGTCAGATAATCATGTCATATTGCGAAGTTAAAAATAAAGGACATTCTGTACTTGGGACAAAAGAAAAATTGTTGCTTTATTAAGGAATATAATAAGTGTAGTTTGAAGCCTAGGTAGGATTTTTATATGATTATCTTTAGGGTATATTAGATAAGCATCTTCAGGTCTGTCCTTTGAAGTATCATCTGTATTCTCCGTATGAATTTCTAACAAAATTTTCACATTATTTTTTATGCTATTGAAAGAAATTGCATGTCTACATAGAGAAGACAGTGACACATATACACAGAAATCCTTTCCATGAAAATCATCAAGAATGATGCCATAGTGGCATGATTCTAGGATGAACACATCACAGTGGTCGGGTGAAGGATCATGGGCATCAAGCATCGTGTGGTGCCAGAATATTTCATCTCAGAGTATGACATTTTGGCTTAAGCATTATTTTGAGTTGAAGGCAGTTTAGAAGAAGGTTCAAGAAAAATGTCTCTGCCTTTCCCCTATTTGCCTAAAATCAGGACAGAAATTTAAAAAGGTGTGCCCCTTGCCACTGTACCAGGAAGGACAAAAGTTAATCATTCAAGACCAATTTAGACCTTCATCAGCTGGGAGATGGCAACAAAGCCATCCACCTAATAAATTTCACGAATGAGCCTTTCTCTATCATTAGTTTCCCTGTATTTTCCTTACAGTTTGCAGCCCAAGAAACTTAAAATCCTTCTCCTCTGCCTTGTCACTTCTTTTGAAATGTATCATGCCTTTGCTAAGATACTACATAAACCCAAGTTCTAGCCAACTCTTTGTGTTACGCATCCACGAATGCTCCCATGTGTAAGGAAGATACATGTGCTAATAAACTATTCGTTTTTCTCCTGTGAATCTGCCTTTTGTCAATCTAATTTACAAGGCCTCAGCCAGGGAATCTAGAAGGGTAGCAGGGGAAAAAAACTCCTTTGCAGCATCCATTTGATTAGGAGTATAAATAATTTCGCTTAAAAATTGTAATGTCTTATCCCAGTTTAAGTTCTTTTATAACCTCTAAATCCCTTCTGATATTTTACTGATGTTTCTCAAGTCATATCATTACTGTCCCATCCACTCATTTAGTTACAAGTATTTATCAAATCTATCTGCTGTGATAGTGTTGGGTTGGCCAACCCAATACTTTTCCTAATGGAACTTAGAGCAGTGAAGATGAGGTTACTGATACAAATTACTGTACATTTGCAAATTATGGTGTGAATTTGAAAGAAAGAAAAAGAAGTCTCATAATAGTAAAGAATAGATGTGGCCCTGTGAGAATGAAGAAGGGGAGGAGCAGGCCAGATTTAGTTGACCTAAGGAAGTGAAATAAAAACTGAGTTTTGTGTTTTATGTTCTGTTCGATATGTATGTTCTGGAACATAGCTATCTGTGGCTACTGTGCACTTAAATATAGCCTGGGTGATGGAAGAATTGGGTTTTTAAATTTATTCAAGTGTAATTAATTTAAAGAGCCAGAAGCAGATAGTACTGCTAGATATACTAAATGACTCCACTGCCCCATACATATGGTGCACCCCTATTTCTAGGGTTGCATACACAGTTGCCTTTTTCCTAAATATAAATTTGTGTGCTTAAATTTATATAAATATAAAATTGTGTGGTTTTCATCAGCCCAGGAAATATCTGAAGAAGGAAAAAAGAAAAACACCAATACAGTATACTAATGCATATATATGGAATTTAGAAAAATGATAACCCTGTACTCGAGACAGCAAAAGAGACACAGATGTATAGAACAGTCTTTTGGACTCCGTGGGAGAAGAAGAGAGTGGGATGATTTGGGGGAATGGCATGGAAACATGTATAATATCATATAAGAAATGAATCCAGGTTCGATACCTTGGGGCTGGTGCACTGGATGACCCGGAGGGATGGTATGGGGAGGGAGGTGGGAGGAGGGTTCACGATGGGAAACACGTGTACGCCCGTGGCAGATTCATGTTGATGTGTGGCAGAACCAATACAATATTGTAATTAGCCTCCAATTAAAATAAATAAATTTAAATTTTAAAAAATGAAATAAAATTTTAAAAAATGCGGGAAAAAGTCCATAGCTTACAGACTGTTGGTCTATATTTTTAGGCCACATATATTTTGGCCTCAAAAGTACATTTTATCTGAGATTATACAGGTGTATTTTTTTAGGGGAATAAGGATAGGTGTGATATAGTGTTTGTTTGTTTATATGTTAATCTTTTTAACTCTATTTTTCTTCTCTTTCTTAACAATCTGGTTCTTATAAGTTGTATATAACTGACTTTGTATTTATCAAGAGTCTGTGAATTTTTGCCTTTACTTGGAACTCTGTGGGAGTCTATTATTTTTAACCAAACTGTTGATATATTTGAATTTAAATCTGCCTTCTTAAAGTTTGTTTCATATCTTCCCAAAATATTCCATTTCTTTTTCTCTCTTGGCTAGATTCCATTTGGAACCTACAAAATAAAATTTTTATCATTCAATCTTCTTTGTTAAAAAAAAAAAGACAAAACTTATGATTTAAGGCCACCTATACCTTTCTATTGATGTGTTACTATTTAAATAGAAATAGAGTAAGAAGGAGGAGGAGGAAGAAGGGAAGACAGAGGAGGAGAAGAGAGGGGAGGGAGAAAAATCAGAACTCTTTATTTCTTGATAGTTTTGAAGAACCTTATTTCCCACTTTGAGTAAGAGATTTAATGGTATAAACTATCAATCTCATATCTACATGTACTAATTTAACTTGGAAATGAAGTCAAAGGATACAAAGGCTATGGGACTGTAATGATAATGAAGAATTGCAAGCATCTCTCCAGTAAAAGCTGTAAAGGCAGGCTTAGCCATTAAATAGTTGTTCTAGTGCTACCTTGAACTGGAGCTCTCCCTGTAAACAATTATATTTACATATCAGTTATAATTACTCTTGTCTAGATGCTCAGATGTTTAAAACTCACTCAGAAAGTCTATTAAGCTTAATGTCATAGATAATTCTTAGTCAAATAAAGCAATAATAGGTATAATGATGAAAATGGCCAACTTATTGACCTGTCATTTATAGATTTGTGGACTTGAGGGTCCATTCAACTTCACTCAATATTTTAATCAGTTACTATGTATCAAGTATTTTCCCAAAGGCTAGGGATACAAATGTATAAGTCATGAATTTTGTCCCCAACCTGGAATCTACAGGTGACTCAGGTAAATCTAACATATGCTTATTTTTAGGATAATTGGCCTAATGTGATGAAAGATAGGATTGGGGTGTATCAAGGTTATTTCAAGTGATACTTGGAGAAAATTGGTGGATAGTGATTCTATTAACTGAAATTGAGATTAGAGGCAACATGTCACCTTTGGGAGTGGATAAAATATTCTGAAACATTCTCAGGTAGATGACTTAAATAGGTATCTCTCACTGGAAATAAATATTTGGTATTCATCAGCACAAAGATTATCATTGAGATTGGTAATAATACCCAAGAAGAATATTCTTGAGTACAGTAAGATTTTAATTTTTTGTAAAGAATAAAAAAAAAAATCTTAAGGAAAAATACTCCAAAGCAAGCGAACATGAAGTGGATTTCTGTGACCCCACTGGACTGTAGCCCATCAGGTTCCTTTGTCCATGGGATTCTCCAGGCAAGAATGCTGGAATAGGTTGCCATTTCCTTCTCCAGGGGATCTTCCCAACCCAGGATTGAACCTCCATCTCTTATGTCTCCTGCATTGGCAGGCAGGTTCTTTACCACTAGCACCACCTGGTAAGCCCACAATCAGAAGCAAACAAGTAAAAGAAGCAATCAAAGCATTCCAAATTACATAAATTAAGATTTGAAGAGCTGATTTGGCTTTAGCCCTGCTCAGATTACAAAACTCCTATGAAAGACTGGATGAAGCACACATTAGAATCAAGATCTCCGGGAGAAATATCAATAACCTCAGATATGCAGATGACACCACACTTAATGCAGAAAGCAAAGAAGAACTAAAGAGCCTCTGATGAAAGTGAAAGAGAAGAGTGAAAAAGTTGGCTTGAAGCTCAACATTCAGAAATCTAGGATCATGGCATCTGGTCCTATCAATTCATGGCAAATAGATGGGGAAACAATGGAAACAGTGACTGACTTTATTTTCTGGGGGCTCAAAAATCACTGTAGATGGTGACTGTGGCCATGAAATTAAAAAATGCTTGCTCCTTGAAAAGTTATGACCAACCTAGGCAGTATATTAAAAAGCAGACATTTCTTTGCCAACAAAGGTCCATCTAGTCAAAGATATGGTTTTTCCAGTAGTCATATATGGATGTGAGAGTTGGACCATAAAGAAAGCTGAGCACCGAAGAATTGATGNGAAAAGCAGAGACATCACTTTGCCAACAAATGTCCGTCTAGTCAAGGCTATGGTTTTTCCAGTGTTCATGTATGGATGTGAGTGTTGGACTGTGAAGAAAGCTGAGCACCGAAGAATTGATGTTTTTGAACTGTGGTGTTGGAGAAGACTCTTGAGAGCCCCTTGGACTGCAAGGAGATCCAACCAGTCCATTCTAAAGGAGATAAGACCTGGGTGTTCTTTGGAAGGAATGATGCTAAAGCTGAAACTCCAATACTTTGGCCACCTCATGCAAAGAGTTGATTCATTGGAAAAGACTCTGATGCTGGGAGGGATTGGGGGCAGGAGGAAAAGGGGACAACAGAGAATGAGATGGCTGAATGGCATCACCGACTCGATGGACGAGAGTTTGAGTGAACTCAGGGAGTTGGTGATGGACAGGGAGGCCTGGCGTGCTGCAATTCGTAGGGTTGCAGAGTCAGACATGACTGAGCAACAGAACTGAATTGAACCGAACCACATAGTTTATGCAGAGCCTCAACACATTTCTCTATAAAATAAATTCCATGTGTGTTGATTACCCAGAGACCTAATATTTAGGTCATTGTTAATCAACACAAAGATTTTATTTAAAAAAAAATTCTTAAATTATTCTATGTCTCAAAGGGGGAAAAGATGAGTCTATTCCCCTGCTTAGGTCCACCTTGATCTATATAATAGTTCATCCTAGAACAGTAATTACAGACGAGTTTATGCCATATATACCTACTGAGAGGGCTTCCCAGGTAGCACTAGTGGTAAAGACCTCACCTGCCAATGCAGGAGACCTAAGAGATGTGGGTTCAATCCCTGGGTCAGGAAGATCCCCTGAAGAGGGATATACCCACTCCAGTATTCTTGCCTGGAGAATTCCATGGACAGAGGAGCCTGGTGGGCTACAGTTGATAGGGTCACAAAGAGTCAGAAATGACTGAAGTGACTGAGTATGCACACACACATACCCAGTGAGATCTACAATTAAAGCAGCAAGCTTTCTCTACAATTCTTTCCTCTGTTATTTTCAGTGCAAATCTACCATTTCTTCAAAGCTAAATATTTGATGAAGATCTTAATAAATTGAATCTTTGTAGTGTTCTTAGGAGCAAAGCAAGGACTGAAAACATGCAGTGAGCTTTAGTCCTGAAGTACTCCAAGATATTAAAATGGCAATTATTTAAATACTCTCACTTCTCTAATATGAAGTAGGATGTATCAGTTCAGTTCAGGGTGTATAGGGAGATGAAAATTTTAATTCACTGTGAAGAGTCTAATTAGCTTTGCAGATAAGAACTGAAGGTTTTTGTGGGTTTCATCAGCCTGCCCTATCTCCCAGGCTACTGGGGCAGATCTTTAAGTAAATCCATCAGCAGCTGACTTTGTTGACCCCACAAAAGTGACTGGTGGCCCTGCCCTGAGTAAACCCATAAATAATTAACTGTGAGATGGACACAATTCCTGGGAGCCACTGTCTCATCACATTTCCAGCAACCTCCATTACCTAAGAGGGCCCCACATACCTTTCTCTAGTGTCTAAGCCTATGTCCTTCTTTATGGGCTGACTCAAGCCTTACCTCATACATAAATGGGGCCAAAACTACCCTATTTCAGGGAATTCACTCTACTCTGGATCACTGGAATACTGCTTTTCTGCATCTCCTACTCTGGTTCTGAGCATGGGGTTCCTGTCTTCTGTCCTGGCCATGGTGCCGTGTGCATATATTTTATTTCCTAACTAGATGCAGGGAGGCAGCATGAGGCAGTGAAAGTAACTGACAGTGTGAAAAGCATGAGCTTCAAGCATGCAAAGAACTGAGTCCAATCCTAACCTCGCAACTGTGCATATTTCTTAACTTACATGAGCACCAGTTTTCTTTCATTAGGCCAAGAAGAGTTGTAAGGAAAAAACGAGAAAGAACTATAAAGTACCATCAGAAGTATCTCCCCACAGCACAAGCAGGTGTACACACATGCGCACAATTGCTGGTCTATATTAACAACAGAATATACTCTTTCTGAGCACAAGTTGATTTTAAGTTTCTTTGCAACCTTAAGCTCATTTAGGGCAGTGATTCACACAATGTATATATTCACCACATCATAGTATTCTTCTTTCAGCAGAATTGTCAAGAGTCTGGATTGCAGAGAGCCAAGTGATTCTAGACAGTATCCTTACAGAACTTCACAAGAATATGAAACCACTTCTCACGAGGAGGTGCGACTGCAAGGCCCCAGTATGCTTCAGGGGCTTGAAGAATTTTCTGGGCTAAACTGGCAAACACAGCGTTCTCTAGGTAAATAGGTTCATGGGCAACACTTTCATTTTGAAGTTTCACTGACCTCATATCTCTTCTCTAAAGGTACATTTTACTTCCCTTGAAGTCTTCTTTCATTTGTTCCCTAAGCTCCTCCTCTAGAACCAAAAACTTAAAACCAAGTTTAAAAAACTCAGATCCAACAATAACAGAAAGATCTAGATGAGAATTTCTCCAAGGAAAAGGACAGAGTTTCAAGAGAGAGGATGATTTTGATTTCAAGCAACAGAAAGACAATTTGAGCCAAATAAAGGTGGAAGGAGGGAACTTTTGTAATAAGGATCCTTAGTGCTCTCATGAGAGCCAATGTCTGTGGAGCAGCTCAAGTCAGTTATTTAAACGCCAGTTACTTAATTTCCCTCATTTCTCACAGCTCATTGCTACTAACCCCTGGATGCCTGTTTCTTTCCTCTCTTTCTTGTTTACTCACTCAGCCTCACTTTCAAGCTCTCTCTACTGCCTTCTCTTCTCTAGTCCATATGGCAGTAAACATGGCCACCAGCAACCCTGAAGCAGCTTATCTTACAGCTCTGATTATCACTCAGTCATCAAAGATCTCTCTCAGCTTTAATACAAAGTCTTAGAACAAGATGTTACCTGGTCCAGTTTTGAACTGGTACCCATATCTGGAACTATGGACTGTGGCCAGGTTATAAACTCACATTGTCCAAAATGACTGCCCCGTGATAACCAGAGAAGTGGGAATAATTTAGAAAAACAGGGAAGGGATTCAAAGTATTCTGTGTGATAGATTTGACCTTCGGTAGTTCTCGTATTTCCAATAGGAGGTGCTTTTGGTAGTCTCTTCACTGTTAAGTTTTGCAGTGAAGCAGAACATCAAAATGTCTTCACCAGTACATATGGGAGTTTCAATCCCTTCACCCAAAGTGAATATGGTATGTTCATGTAGATATGTTTACTAAGGCACAGTGAATAAGTCCTGCTTCTATAAAACAAGGAACATTAATTGATTAAAGTCAAGTAATGGTTACATAAATTTATGATATTTCAACAAAAACCCTGCAGCCACTAAGATCATGTTTTTAGAGAAGTTTTTAAAGGAGCTCAGGACAGAAATTTCAGTGAAAGAGCAGAGTATAGAGCTTAGATAATTCCAAATATATCAATACCAATAATTATGTCAAGATGTCAGGATTATGATAGTTTTATTTCCCTCTTTACATCCTTTCCATATTTTCTAGACATTTTTTAACCAAAAAATTCTTTAATCAATAATTAAATTATACCACATGTATCAAGGGAACTGTAGTTCAAGAGTCCGGCCATTCTTTTTTTTGTTTTCCTGATTGTCAGTAAGGTTAGCCTGCAATGAACTTGGAGAAGATTTGCCAGAAAATGAACTAAGCTGTTGGGGGTAAAGAGAAATTCCCCTTCTGAGAAATAAAACAAATTTTTTTTTAATATTAAGCTGCTTTCCTTTTCCAGGAGTCATTCCTGCCCTAACCAAACCCCTGATTAGAGAACCAGATCAACCACTTTCAAACCAGCAACAGTGAAGACAAATGGACAGGTATGGTTCCAGTCAAATTCAGAGGACATTTATAGCTGACCTAACAATTCCCTAACCTTAAAAATCCTGAAGAAAAAGCACTTTTCTGTGAACTGATCTGGCACTTAGATTGACAGTAGCAGCTTAACTTTTAACAAGGCAAAAAAAAAAAGTCAAAGCTACGAGTTTACAAATTCTGTGAGTCTATCAAGTTTAAGGGAACTCTTCAAATTTATAACCCAAGTAAGTTTTGATAATTATAGTCCTACACTCTGACAGAGGAGCGAACATTTAAATGATGAAGATTCTTTCTTCCTGTTTACCAAGATGGACGCGTTGGCAACTTCTGTCTTCCCAAGTCTTTTAAACTGGAAAGCATTTGAACACCAGGTCAATTACATTCTTCCCCAGGCGACTAAAGCAGCTTTAAAAAATACTGTTGTCACTGTGTCAGATCAAGTGGAGAGGAACAGAAATATGACTTGGGAGTCTCAAAAGGTATTAGACAGCAGGCTAGGCAGAAATTAAATTCCATTTGCTAGGATTCCATAGAATACTCTGAGAGAGCNGAGCAAGCATCTTTTAATTTCATGGCTTCAGTCACCATCTACAGTGATTTTGGAGCCCAAGAAAATAAAACCTGTCACTGTTTCCATTGTTTCCCCATCTATATGCCATGAAGTGATGGAACCAGATACCATGATCTTGGTTTTTTGAATGTTGAGTTTTAAGTCAGCTTTTTCACTCTTCTTCACTTTCATCAAGAGGCTCATTAGTTCTTCTTTACTTTCTGCCATAATGGAGGTGTCATCTGCATATGTGAGGTAATTGATATTTCTCCTGACAATCTTGATTCCAGCTTGTGCTTCATCCTGCCTGGCGTGTCACATGATGTACTCTGCATATAAGTTAAATAAGCAGGGTGACAATATACAGCCTTGACGTACTCCTTTCCCAATTTGGAACCAGTCTGTTGTTCCATGTCTGGTTCTAACTGTTGCTTCTTGACCCGCATACAGATTTCTCAGGAGGCAGGTAAGGTGGTCAGGTATTCCACCTCTTTAAGAATTTTCCACAGTTTATTGTGATCCACATAATCACAGGCTTTAGTGCAGTCAATGAAGCAGAAATGGATGTTTTTCTGGAGTTCTCTTGCTTTTTCTATGCTCCAACAGATATTGGCAATTTGATCTCTAGTTCATCTGCCTTTTCTAAATCCAGCTTGAACATCTGGAAATTCTCAGTTTACATACTGTTGAAGCCTAGCTTGAAGAATTTTAAGAATTACTTTGCTAGCGTGTGAGATGAGTGCAATTTTGTGGTAGTTTGAACATTCTTTGGCATTGCCTTTCTTTGGTATTGGAATGAAAATAGACATTTTGCAGTCCTGTGGCCACTGTTGAGTTTTCAAAATTTGCTGGCATATTGAGTGCAACACTTTCACAGCATCATCTTTTAGGATTTGAAATCGCTCAGCTGGAATTCCATCACTTCCACTTTGTTCGTAGTGATGCTTCTTAAGGCCCACTTGACTTCACACTCCAGGATGCCTTGCTCTAGGTGAAAGACCACACCATCATGGTTATCTGGGTCATTAAAATCCTTTTTGTATAGGTCTTCCATATATTAAATAATATATAGGGCCTTGCATCAGTTCAGTTCAGTCGTTCAGTCGTGTCCAACTCTTTGCGACCCCATGAATCACAGCACACCAGGCCTCCCTGTTCATCACCATCTCTCGGAGGTCACTCAGACTCATGTCCATCGAGTCCATGATGCCATCTAGCCATCTCATCCTCGGTCATCCCCTTCTCCTCCTGCCCCCAATCCCTCCCAGCATCAGAGTCTTTTCCAATGAGTCAACTCTTCGCATGAGGTGGCCAAAGNAGGAGAAGGGGATGGGAGGATGAGACCGAGGATGAGATGGCCGGATGGCATCACAGACTCGATGGATGCGAGTCTGAGTGAACTCCCAGTGATGGTGATGAACAGGGAGGTCTGGCGTTCTGCAAGTCATGGGGTTGCAAAGAGTCGGACACGACTGAGCGACTGAACTTAACTGTAGGGGATTCAAATATGCCACTGCAAAATATGCCACTTAGGCATAAGGATTATTTTGAACCAGAGGAAAATGAGAACCAACAGTTGCAAAAGAAGCCTTCTTAGAATTTTCCTTATTTGACTAAAAGCAGAAATTTCTGAGAAGTGGGGATTACCCTAAGTCCCTCTCCTGGGATAGGGTAAGGCCATGAAGAGGACAGAAATCTTGCACCATGATGTCTGCAAACAAATCTTATTAAATTAATTCTTCCCTTTCATTAGGTTTCCTCCTAATATTTGCCTTCCCACAGTTTGCTGCCCCTAAAAGCCTAAACCCTCTTTTTCTTTGTCTTGTCATTTCTATACAGTTTATTGTTTTCGTGAAAATGCTCTTTAAGCCCAAGTTCTAACTGCCTCTTTGAGTTACTCATCACTGAGTTTCTTCCGCATCTATGCCTGATACATATCAATAAACTCTATTTCTTTTTCTCTTATTAATATGTATTTTCACTGTCTAATATGCAGGGCCCCAGTTAGAGACCCTAGGAGGATAGAGGGGAAAAAGTCTTTTCTCTTTTCTATAATAGAAAGAAAAGGATTCCATTGGAAAAGGGAACATATTCTTTTTATGGAGGAAAAAATATTTTCCAGAACCCACTCTCCTATTTCCAAGTTATTGACCAGAATCCAGTCACCAGATCACCTAAGGAGTTTGTGAAAGTGAGCACGTAGCCAGGAAGAACAGGCTTGCTTTGGTTTTTCTAGGCTAGATGGATTGAAACCGAGGTTCTCTCTATTAAGAGAGAAGGAAGGTAGGCTCTAGGATCAGCCCTTAACAGTTCTTTCACAGAGAAATCAAGATGGAAATACTGAAGACTCATTGTAAGGTCCATTTTGATGTTACCTGACTGCCTTTCGATTTCTGCAAGTCATGTTAAGTCAGGCTCCTACCTAGTTTCCTCCCTTTCTCCTCTCTCTCTCACCCGCTTCCTTCCTCTCCCCTTTCTCATTCTTCTTTTCTTTTCTTTCCTTTTCTCCTTCACTCCTTCCCTCCCTTCTTCCTTCCTTCAGTTCCCCCTTCCTTCAATCCTTCCTTCCTTTTCCCTCTTTCTTTCCCTCTCCCCTCCTATAATACTAAACGGCTTTCTGCAGCATCGTTTTTGGTCGTATTTAGTATTCTACTGTATATTTAATCAGTGCCCTGTTGTCAAATGTCTAGATTCTCACCATCAGAAATATTCTCACAATAGGCTTGTTCAACTGATTGGCTAAGGGACATTCAAGGAACTGCTAGTCGTACCAATGTGATGTTTTGCGGCTCCCTAAACTCACATTTTCCATTCCTGCCCTAGTAGTTTGCAAAACACAAGAGTATACTGTTCCACAGCACCATGACTTTGTTTTGATCTGTGCCCGCCTCAACCCACCTCCTCAGTGCCCTTTTCTCAGAGCCACTTACCGAATCTATCTAGTTTAGCGATCACCTCCTCCTGGAATCCTTGCCCAGACCACCCATTCCCATATTTAATTACTTCTTCCTCTGCAGACACACCTAGTACCAGTCTTTGTCGTAGTTAAAAATTGTACTATAATTTTATATTTTTATTTGTTTTTCTCCTCTCATAGACTCTGAATTCCAGAAGGATTAAATCTTGGTATATTATTTCTGTTATCAAAGTTTACACATTGCCTATTGATTGTTAATAATTTTTGAATTCCAGGCCAACTTAATTTTTAAAGGGTCTTACAGAGAATGCAATGGCAACCCACTCAAGTACTCTTGCCTGGAAAATCCCATGGACGGAGGAACCTGGTGGGCTGCAGTCCATGGGGTCACTAGGAGTTGGACAGGACTGAGCGGCTTCACTTTCACTTTTCACTTTCATGCATTGGAGAAGGAAATGGCAACCCACTCCAGTGTTCTTGCCTGGAGAATCCCAGGGACGGGGGAGCCTGTAGGCTGCCATCTATGGGGTCGCACAGAGTCGGACACGACTGAAGCGACTTAGCAACAACTTAGCAACTATGCTTTAGTTGTTGTGCTAGACAATTTAAAAGTTTATTAGTCTATTTAAAGTCAGAGATGATGGAATGATACTTTTACAACAAGAGGTATACAGTTTAAGATGAGCAAGGAGTCCTAAATTACTTTAGGCTCTGAAAACTGGTTGTGCCTACGCTGTCTTCATAGGTATGCAGTGTGGCAGTGTTTGGTTTACACTTGGCTAATTTAGCCATATGTGCTTAAGGGTAATAATCATCACTTCTATTTACAAATTGTATGTCATACATGTAAAAATCTATTTTATACAGACCATATTTCAAATGATTATTTTTCTTCCAGGAATTTTCAGGCTATGAGGAGCAAACAATTAATAAAAAATTAAAAAAACACAAATAACCCCACAAAAATGTGCTGAGTTGACATCAGCTACTGCAAACTTATTTGAAAGATACAAGGAGGGAAGGACACAGGGACAATTTATGGAAGGGAACTGCTGTTTCTGTCCTCTAAGCTTCCATCTACCCCTTGCTGATCAATTTTCCACTGAGGAACCACACTTCAGTCCATGTAAGTAGGTGGGTCTGGCCTTGATCTAAGGTGACCAGAAGACCTAGGATAGAGCAATAGAAGGTTCCCCTATCCCTGGCCACAGTGGTCAGTTCACAGACAGACCCAAGCTATCGCTGAAACTTTTGGGAGAATGGGGTCCCCTGGTTAGTAAAATGTAAAACTGAGGCTACAGGTGGGGGCCACTTGGAGGAAGTTTGCATGAGGGAAACATAAAGACAACAGAAAGGAAAGCAGGGCTGGCAGATGAAGAGAAAGATATGAGTTCTGTTTCTGGTGATATCATTTAAACCACTACATTCAGCCACCCCCAGATTCAAGTTCTGCTATTGAAATTTTCATTGCTCAGTCATTTCCGAGGTGGGTTTATCTCCTGCAAGGAAAGAGTTCTTGTAGGCTCTTGTAACAGATGCAGAGAGAGACTTCATATGTCCCTCAGAATAGAGCAGCACACCTGGTGTTTGACAATGACGCTTGTGGTCCAGTAAGAAAGTCTCTGGTGACTTGGTCACACTATTCTTTTAGAAGCGGCCATCTGCTATTGCTTCTTTTTCTGAAGCCTGCAAATGACCTTGTAACTGTATTTCTTTCTGCTCCTCTGCTTACACCACTATTCTTTGAATTCTTCTTTTTCTCTGCGCAACCTGCATTCAAACTTCCCAAGAAAGAGAATCTGATTGGCTATTTGATATAGTCCCTTAAATATATGAAGTGCTTTTTTACAGGTTGTTCCCTTTGGCATGCTTTCTTGTGCCAGGGTTACCCCCCTCCAACCTCTTTTTGGCTAATGCCTATGAATCTTTCAAGTCTCAGGGAAAGATATTTCCTCTACAAAATCTATCTGAGACTCTGGAATTGGGTTAAGTACTTCTTTGTGCAGTGGCCACAGGACTAGAAAAGGTCAGTTTTGATTCCAATCCCAAAGAAAGGCAATGCCAAAGAATGCTCAAATTACCGCAGAATTGTACTCATCTCACACGCTAGTAAAGTAATGCTCAAAATTCTCCAAGCCAGGCTTCAGCAATATGTGAACCATGAACTTCCAGATGTTCAAGCTGGTTTTAGAAAAGGCAGAGGAACCAGAGATCAAATTGCCAACATCTGCTGGATCAGGGAAAAAACAAGAGAATTCCAGAAAAACATCTNAATACTCCATTGTGTGTATGTACCACAG
The DNA here is from genome assembly GCA_006410875.1 of Neotragus pygmaeus. Classification (NCBI taxonomy): domain Eukaryota; kingdom Metazoa; phylum Chordata; class Mammalia; order Artiodactyla; family Bovidae; genus Neotragus; species Neotragus pygmaeus. The sequence continues at coordinate 45,144 of SJYV01031753.1, read as the reverse complement.
CTTTCTTATTCATTCATCTGCTGATGGACATCTAGGTTGTTTTCTTCATATTTTGCTAGTGCAACCTAGATTTTGAGAATCTTTGATATAGAGAAATATGGATTTGGCCATAACTTATCTTGGTCAGTCATTTCAAAGGTCTCTTTCCTGAATGGAAAAATAATAACTTTTGACTCGATATCTAAGCCATTGTCATGTCAGTCCTCTGTGATTCTCCGCATAAGTGATTGGTTCATAGGCAATGAAGAAGAAATTCCCCTGAGCTCCGGGATGGTTCTTTGAATCTGAAGCTCCACACCCAGAAAATGTCTGGATTCTTAAAGATCATTACAAGAATCAGTGCGATAGATTAAATTCTATAAATGCCAATGACATAGAGTCAAGTCTTTTCCCCAACTGTATGCCTGACCCCAACAGATGGTCTCTAAATAAAAAACAGTTCAATTACAAATGAATTAAGAACTTTTTCTTTGTTTAAAAACATGCATATACTATTTAGCTACCAGGAGTGCTTGAGATAGAACAGACAGGGGCTTGATCCAGACTCATCACTGTGAGTCAAAAGTCTTTCTCACTTCCTCCAGGGAAGCTCTTTCCATGACCTCTGAAGAGCTGAGAATAGAAATAAAGCTCTACACGTCCTAGGGTTTATGGAATGTTTATATGACTGCAACTCGGGAGTATTTTCTCCTCTTTTCAGGAGGATGAATATTTTTCTGAGTAGGTTGGGTTGGAAGGACGAGTGATGAGGAGAGCTCATATTGTAATTTAAAGAAGAGTTAAATTTAGAAGAGAAGGAATGGGAAGGGAGGAACAGCAGAGAACAACCAGAAAACTGTATGGTTAAAGGTACATAGAACCACAGGATAGGACCTAACCTGAGAACACGAGAAGTCGGGGAGAGGGGGTAAGGGGTTCATAGCTTCCTCCAAGTCTGAGTTTGCACATCAGAGTGGCACTGGTCACTGAGCGCACTTCCATGTTTGCAGAGCACTTGCAAGTTTGTTCAGCATTTGCCTTCTCTTGTTTGCTTTTGTTTCCTTAATTAGAAAGACCTCTGGCTTAAATATGGAATCACTATGAAGAAGCTTGGTTTGTTGTAAAAGCAGAGCTGTATTCTTTTTATTTTTTATTGAGTATAGATGATTTACATTGTTATGTTAGTTTCAGGTGTATGGCATAGTGAATTAGTTATACACACACACACACACACACANATCACTATGAAGAAGCTTGGTTTGTTGTAAAAGCAGAGCTGTATTCTTTTTATTTTTTACTGAGTATAGATGATTTACATTGTTATGTTAGTTTCAGGTGTATGGCATAGTGAATTAGTTACACACACACACACACACACACACACACACACATCCACTATTTTTTAGACTCTTTTCCCATATAGATCATTACACAGTGTTGAAAAGAGTTCTATTTGCTCTACAGTAGATTTTTATTAGTTATCTATTTTGTGTATAATAGTATATTTATGTCAGCCCCAAACTCCTAGTTTATTCCTTTCCCTCTTGAACTAAGTTTCATTTCTACATCTGTGAGTCCATTTCTGTTTTGTGAATAAGTTTATTTGCATCATTTTTTTTAGGATTCCACATATAAGCAAGTCATATGAGACTTGTTTTACTGTGTCAGACATACTTCACACAGTATGAGAATCTCTAGGTCCATCCATGTTGCCACAAATGACATTATTTCATTCTTTTTATGGCTGAGTAAATTGCCAACATCTGCTGGATCATGGAAAAAGCAAGAGAGTTCCAGAAAAACATCTATTTCTGCTTTATTGACTATGTCAAAGCCTTTGACGGTGTGGATCACAATAATCTGTGGAAAATTCTGAGAGAGATGGGAATACCAGACCACCTAACCTGCCTCTTGAGAAATCTGTATGCAGGTCAGGAAGCAACAGTTAGAACTGGACATGGAACAACAGACTGGTTCCAAAGAGGAAAAGGAGGATGTCAAGGCTGTATATTGTCACCCTGCTTATTTAACTTATATGCAGAGTACATCATGAGAAACGCTGGACTGGAAGAAACACAAGCTGGAATCAAGATTGCAGGGAGACATATCAATAACCTCAGATATGCAGGTGACACCACCCTTACGGCAGAAAGTGAAGAGGAGTTAAAAAGCCTCTTGATGAATGTGAAAGAGGAGAGTTAAAAAGTTGGCTTAAAGATCAACATTCAGAAAATGAAGATCATGGCTTCCGGTCCCATCACTTCAGGGAATATAGATGGGGAAACAGTGGAAACAGTGNGAGGAGCTAAAAAGCCTCTTGATGAAAGTGAAAGAGCAGAGTGAAAAAAGTAGGCTTAAAGCTCAACATTCAGAAAACGAAGATCATGGCATCTGGTCCCATCACTTCATGGGAAATAGATGAGGAAACAGTTGAAACAGTGTCAGATTTTATTTTTGGGGGCTACAAAATCACTGCAGATGGTGGCTGCAGCCATGAAATTAAAAGATGCTTACTCCTTGGAAGGAAAGTTATGGCCAACCTAGATAGCATATTCAAAAGCAGAGACATTGCTTTGCCTACAAAGGTCCGTCTAGTCAAGGCTATGGTTTTTCTAGTGGTCACATATGGATGTGAGAGTTGGACTATAAAGAAAGCTGAGTGCCAAATAATTGATGGTTTTGAACTGTGGTGTTGGATAAGACTCTTGAGAGTCCCTTGGATGGCAAGAAGATCCAACGAGTCCATTCTAAAGGAGATCAGTCCTGGGTGTTCTTTGGAAGGACTGATGCTAAAGCTGAAACTCCAGTACTTTGGCCACCTCATGCAAAGAGTTGACTCATTGAAAAAGACTCTGATGCTGGGAGGGATTGGGGGCAGGAGGAGAAGGGGACAACAGTGGGGTTGGGGGCAGGAGGAGAAAGGGACGACAGAGGATGAGATGGCTGGATGGCGTTACCTACTCGATGAACATAAGTTTGAGTGAACTCCGGAGTTGGTGATGGACAGGGAGGCCTGACGTGCTGTGATTCATGGGGTTTCAAAGAGTCAGACACGATTGAGCAACTGAACTGAACCGTGTTTCTAAAACATCTACCTGTTTATTGCTAGGCATTTCATTGTCTGTCTATTTGTCCACCTCTTCACTACCACTCCTAGACTATAATTTCTTTGAGGACAGGATTTTTTCCTTGACTTATATCAAGCACAATACAGATAAAAAAATAATTTTGGTTAACTATTGAATAAAATAATTAACAGTGAGATTAGGGTGTATCCCAACACCATTGACCAAAACAGCAAGGGGTCTCCAGAGTTAGTTCACTCAATATATTCAAGGTGTAACATCAGGAAAAGGACTGAAATATAGCTTATGTGAAGAAAACTGTAGAGTTAGTTGAAAGTTTATATGCCCATTTAACTTATGTAAATATAAATATATAGTATTGGGTAGGGATGGTAAAAGAAATACAGCAATAACAATTTATATGGGATTTGGGCATGACATTCTACCATTTAGTATGTGACCAGGGATTAGCATGTGATAAGAGACAAAAACCTGCTGTTCCCTCAGTAAGGCTCTCACAGTAGCATCTTCTTAACAGACTGGGGATGATTTTGATGTTTAAAGGTCCATTCCCCCCACCTCATAAAATATGGCATCTAAACACTATCAACCACTTGCTTTGGTATTAGACCAAAGGGTCAGAAATCTGTTTCAGTGCTGAACGAAAGGGTCCAAAAGAGGATTTACCACTTTCTTCTAATGAAAAGAATTGATGGATGATTGATAGACTGACAGACAGATAGATGAACTAGTGTTGACTGTATCTTTTGATTACAGAGGCTTGGAAGTCACTGCTTCTCTCTTGTTCCATGTTGCTATTAATATAGGCTTTTTACCATGTATGCTCAAGACTTCAGATCCAAAGCCAAGTCTGACCAAGACAGGTAGTGGACTTTTACCCTCTAGCTGGTAAAATATAGAAAAATATATCACTGAATTTCTGCATTGAACATAAATGACTGAGGTGGGCTCTGGGCTACTGTCCCTACAATGATGATCCACCGTCATCTCTGTTATCTACCATTTTTTCCTGGTTCATGTGGTCCCACCTCTGCCTGATTTCTCAGTAATGCTCCATCTGCTGGCATTTCACCTTGCTTGCTGAAGACCCTGACCATTCTTTTTCCTTGCCAATCCTTTTTCTCCAAGGGCGATGGGCTAATTGTACCTTGGTGCTATTTCTCTAGTAATTGGGTGAAGTTCAGCTTTAAATTAGATGCACCTCCTGGAAGATCCCCTGGAGGAGGGCATGTCAACCCACTCCAGTATTCTTGTTGGAAAAACCCCATGGACAGATGAGCCTGGCAGGCTATAAGCCATGGGTTTGCAAAGAGTTGGACATGACTGAAGCAACTAAGCATGCACACAGCTAGAAAGACAATGCAACTAATACATGGCTTCAAGCATAACTGCTATCTAGAGGCTGGCTGCTTTGCCTAAGACGGCTTCACCTTCTTAGGGTAGCAGAGACTTCTAAGACTGCTTCACCTTCCCCCTACATTAAATATATTAGCTGTATATTATAAAAATTTCTGGGTTCTTTCAGGGACTATTACTTCTTTCAACAGTTAGGCCCATAAACCAAATTAATTTCTATAGTACACACTTCCCTGGTTCTCCATCCTGCTGACATCACAACATTCTCCATAGAAATACAAACATTATTCCACAATATCTGTCAACTGATGAATGGATACATAAAATGTGGTATCTCTGTACAATATAACATTGCTTGTCAATAAAACAAATGAAATGTTAATACACGCTCCAATTAAAAACTGGACAAAAGATCTGAATAGCTATTTCTCCAAAGTTCAGTTCAATTCAGTCGCTCAGTCATGTCCCACTGTTTATGACCCCATGAACTGCAGCACACCAGGCCTCCCTGTCCATCACCAACTCCTGGAGTCCACCCAAACCCATGTCCATCGAGTAGGTGATGTCATCCAACCATCTTGTCCTCTGTCGTCCCCTTCTCCTCCTGCCCTCAATCTTTCCGAGCATCAGGGTCTTTTCCAATGAGTCAGCTCTTTGCATCAGGGGGCCCAAGTATTGGAGTTTCAGCTTCATCAGTCCTTCCAATGAACACCCAGGACTGATCTCCTTAGAATGGACTGGTTGGATCTCCTTGCCGTCCAAGACTCTCAAGAGTCTTCTCCAACACCACAGTTCAAAAGCATCAATTCTTCAGTACTCAGCTTTCTTTATAGTCCAACTCTTACATCCATGCATGACTACTGGAAAAACCATAGCCTTGACTAGACGGACCTTTGTGGGCAAAGTAATGTCTCTGCTTTTGAATATGCTATCTAGGTTTGTCATAACTTTTCTTCCAAGGAGTAAGCATCTTTTAATTTCATGGCTGCAATCACCATCTGCAGTGATTTTGGAGCCCAGAAAAATAAAGTCAGCCACTGTTTCCACTGTTTCCCCATCTGTTTGCCATGAAGTGATGGGACAGGATGCCATGATCTTAGTTAGAGAAATTCAAATCAAAACCACAATGAGCTACTACCTCACACCCATTAGGATGTCTACTAACAAACAATAGAAAATAACAAGTGCTGGTGAGGATGTGGAGAAATTGGAATGCTTATAATTGCTGATAGGATTAAGTATGGTACAATCCTTTGAAAAAGAGTTTGGTAGGCCTCCCAAATTAAACATAAAGTTAACCTGTGCTGTGCTGTGCTGTGCTTAGTCGCTCAGTCATGTCTTTGTGACCCTTTGTGACCACATGGACTATAGCCTGCCAGGCTCCTCTGTCCATAGGGATTCTCTAGGTAAGAAAACTGGATTGGGTTGCCATGCCTTCTCCAGAGGAACTTCCCTACCCAAGAAACAAACTGGGATTTCCTGCATTGCAGGCAGATTCTTTACCATCTGAGCTACCAGGAAAGCCCAGAGTTATCCTATGAACCAGCAATTCCATCCTAAGTATATACCCAAGAGAAATTAAAACATATGTTCACCCAAAAACTTGTATGTGAGTGTTCATAGCAGCATTGTTCATGGTGGCCCCAAATTAGTATTAACACAAATATACATCAGCCATGAAAAGATAAATAAAATTTAGTATATTCATAAAATATGATTTTGTTCAGAAATAAAAAGTAACAAAGTATTGATATATGATACACCATAGGAAAATCAAGAAAACATGCTAAGTGAAGAAGCCAGTCACAAAGAAACACATATTTTTGCAGGATGTGTTGCATCCTGCAGGATGCCACTGATATAAAATGTCCAGGATACACAAATCAATAGAAACAGAAAGTAGATTAGTTGTTGCCTCGAGGTGTAGGATTGAGGGGAAGAGGGAATAGGTAATAACTGATAAGGGGTATAGGATTTCTTTATGAGGTGCTGGAATGGTTCTAAAATTAGAGGTGAATACAGTAAAAATATTCAGTTGTACAGTTTAAAAGGATGAATTGTATGGCATGTGAATTATATCTCAGTGATCAGCCCTGGGATTTCTGTGGAAGGAATGATGCTAAAGCTGAAACTCCAGTACTTTGGCCACCTCATGTGAAGAGTTTACTCATTGGAAAAGCCTCTGATGCTGGGAGGGATTGGGGGCCGGAGGAGAAGGGGACGATAGAGGATGAGATGTCTGCATGGCATCACTGACTCGATGGACGTGAGTCTGAGTGAACTCCAGAAGTTGGTGATGGACAGGGAGGCCTGGCGTGCTGCAATTCATGGGGTCGCAGAGTCGGACACAACTGAGAGACTGAATTGAACTGAACTGAACTGAACTGAAGTGAAAGTAAAAGTCACTCAGTCTTGTCTGACTCTTTGCAACCCCATGGACTATACATTCTGGACTCTCCAGGCCAGAATACTGAAGTGGGTAGCCTATCCCTTCTCCAGGGGTTCTTCCCAACCCAGGAATCAAACCAGGGTCTCCTGCATTAAAGGTAGATTCTTTACCAACTGAACTATTAGGGACACCTATATCTCAGTAAAGCTGTTTAAAAATATTATCTTAACAATTAATTTAGCTGGATGGACTACTTTTTGAGAATCCTTAACTCCCGTAATTCTAAGGCTGAGCATGCAAGCAACAGTTTTTCATCTCTAATTAAGTTTCTTTAGTGCATTACCCTGATCAATGATGCTTACTCTGCCAAGTACATCAACCATGCAAGTAAATTGATACTCTGGTTTGCATGCCCATCTCTTGTGACTTTTCCAGTCCAAATAATTCCCCCAGAGTTTGATCATACTTGAGATGAACTAATGGAATTGATTTTAGCAAACTACAAAGCTAAATGTCTGGCCTGTATTAGCCACATACAGATACTGAATCCCCAAGAGACCCTGCCTAAAATTATTAGTCAGTCAGCAGATTGGCCTCTTGCTCTTTCTTCTTGACAGGACTAAGCTACATTAAATTAGATGGAATATTATTTTTCAATGTAAAACTATAAAGATTCCTGTTGGAAATGTGGAGTATCACATCACAGAAGAAAAATAAACCAAATATAAATGAAAATAATATATAGTTACTAATCTTGTCTTCTGTAATAGATGTGAAACCATGGCAAGAATGAACAGTGATTTGGCCTTTAGCATCACTACTACATCAGTAATCAGTAAGAACTGAACTAATGAATGAATAAACTTATATCCTAAGCATATTTGTTTGTAGACTGATGAATGTATCTCATTTGCCCCAGATGGATTAAATTTATCTAATTATCATGAAATTGCACAACTCAACTTGTATTCTATATACATTGTGTTTTCCAAATTTGAACAAAATAGAAAATCTGATTTACTTGATAGAATGGTAGGAAAACCTGGCACCTCAAAGAAAAATTGTTTCTTTGTATCCTATCTTTCCTCTTCCTTCACCCAAACGTAGAATTGTACCAGGTATCTNGGAGAAGGGGATGACAGAGGATGAGATGGTTGGATGGCATCACCAACTCAATGGACATGAGTTTGAGTAATCTGCAAGAGTTGATGATGGACAGGAAAGCCTGGCATACTGCAGTCCATGGGGTCATAAAGAGTTGGAAACAACTGAGCGACTGATCTGAACTTAACTGACTGATGATGATATAAAGATAAGAGTCTCCTCCATTGCCTGTTGCATCCTCTTAGTTGACTGTGTCATCCACCTGATCTCTTCTGTGGGCCCCATTAAACTATCAGCACCTGCAGATCTCATAGTTTCTCAGGTGCAGAGAGGAGCTACTGTCTCCTGGTGAAGGAAACAAGTTCTAGATATATCTCTTATGGATCCATGAGTGTCACGTGCCCCACACATCAACAAATCCTTAGGATCTGGAAAGTACAATATGCTTATTATCGTCTACAGGAGCAGAGGTAGGGTTAATTATCACCATAAATACCACTACAACCACCTGAGATTCAGGAAGAGAATAAGCCTGAAAGAAAATCTGTAATAGCTTTAGGAAGTAGGAATAGAAATTAAGTAGTCAAATAGAACAAAAATGTCAACTTCACTGGGTGCTAAAGTCACGGTTACAGCTCATTGTTTGAGGAATATAACTTTCTTGTCTTTTTGAAAACTAGGATATCACTTTCCTGCCTTCAGCCTCCCTATTCCTCCCCCACTCACTATTATTCTTCAAAGATCAGTAGTTTGGCAATCTAATTTCCTGCTTACTTGAGTACCCTGGGAAGTCATAAATCCTGACTGGGGTCCATGAACTCATTTAAGACCTCTATTTTGGTGTCATAATGTATACACACATCTGACTGTGAGATGCATTAAATATAACTACTCATTTCCATAATCATTCACAGTTTAGCATTGTACTAAATAAGACTCACTGAATTTTTTTTTTTTTTTTCCTTAAATGCCTCTCTGGGCTTTGTCCATGGAAGAATGCTGTTTAAAGGGCAGCCTCAGATAATTCACATAGCTAAAGGTCATAAAGTCAGAAAAGGAAGAATGATAGAGTTGCTCATAAAAGAAGGCAAGTGATATTAAGTGGAGGCTATTTGAGTGTAGGGAAATTGAATAATGAATAGGAAGAGACAGGATGCTTGATTGAAAAAATATATATGTGTACCTTAAATATTGGGATACTATAGAGTTATTAAAAAGTAAACAGTGTAAAAGAGGAAAAATATATTTAAATCATGGAAAGTATTTGTTAGCAAAGACTTAAATTGCTATAAAATTGCATGCATTCTGTATTTTATTCTTTATACTTTTATTTCCCAGACTTTCAAAGCACATATTATCTCACAATTAAGTCAAAAGATAAACATCTGTTTGAGATGCACTCTTCTTTACTCCTCACATCAACAATACAGAATTGTAAAGTAAAATAAAATAAAATAAAATAAAAATAAAAACATTTTAATTTTATTGCTTACACTCAGATTTTTCTTAAAATATGCACAAGATCTTAAAGTCATATCAAGGATTCCTATCAGAGTTCACCCAGAAAAAGTCATAAAATGTATAACAGTCACTCCATTATTTTCCAAGCTTCAGTGATCCCATAACTACAGCTATCCAGAAAAATCCAAGGAGCAGAAGGAAATTATAATAAAAGAATGCTCATATACCTAAGCAATACATTCCAAAATTTTGCTGGATGTATAAAAATAACAGATAATATGCTATTTTTCCTTGAAAGAGTTTAAATAATTTTATGCCTTAAGTGAATATTTTTTAAGGTGATAATTCAAAAATCACATGGAAATCAATCCTAAACAAAAAGAAACAGTGTTCTCATTAAATTTCATAATATGCTTAATCTGGAAGTCAACTGAAATAATTTCTTGATTGTTATTTTTTCCTTTCCTTGCAGTTCCTTGCTCAAACTCTTCTCTTATGCAGTTCAACTCACTTGTCACTTTTTAGCTAAACCAATGGCTCTCAATATTTTTATTTTTATTATCAATCCCCAGGAACATTGAACATTTCAGACACATTTTTCCCAGTAATTCTCCATAAAATTTTAATACCACAGGTATATATTATATATATATATATATATACTTGTTCTTTTTNTCTCAATATTTTTATTTTTATTATCAATCCCCAGGAACATTGAACATTTCAGACACATTTTTCCCAGTAATTCTCCATAAAATTTTAATACCACAGGTATATATTATATATATATATATATATACTTGTTCTTTTTTATCTTATTTAATTTTTAATTTTTATTGGAGTACAGTTAATTTACAATTTTGGTTTCAGGTTTCAGCAAAGTGAATCAGTTATACATAGACATATATATACTCTGTTTTAGATTCTTTTCCCATGTAGGTCATTATAGAGTATTGAGTAGAGTTCCTTATGCTATACAGTAGTTCTTTATTAGCTATCTATTTTTATAGTGTGTATATGTCAATCCCAATCTCCCAATTTATCACCTCCCTGCCATTGCCTCCTGGTAACTGCTGCTGCTGCTAAGTCGATTCAGTCATGTCCGACTCTGTGCGACCCCAGAGACGGCAGCCCACCAGGCTCCTCTGTCCCTGAGATTCTCCAGGCAAGAACACTGGAGTGGGTTACCATTTCCTTCTCCATCTGGGAACTGTGATCAATAGCAATGTAGGAAAAAGATATTTGAGTTGTCTTATAAGAATAATGTATGTTTGCCATTCATCTGTTGCCTTTTAATTTAATAAACAAACATAGATTAAAAAGATTGCCCCTTTCAAGTACATGTTCTCCTACTGTTTGCATATATGTGCTTTATATGTAACAAGAGGAAGATCTTTTTCTGCCCCAAAGAATCAATTTTCACACCCTTAGAAATGATATCACCCTCAGTGAGCATGCAAGTACAGAGAACATCATGAAGGAAGAACTATCGGGGTTTAGGGATACGCATTCTTCATTGCACAGAAATGGCCCCCAAACTGCAGGACCCTTAGCTTCCTTGAATCGTGCCCAACAAATATCAGTAATATCTCTAGTCAGTGGGATAACAAAAAATGCTTCCCAAGAAAAGAGAGTTTCCTTACAGAAGAATTCCAAATTGTATATATAGGTACCCCTCATCCAGGAAGTAGGGCTTTACCCTCCTTCACTGACCTTGAACTAGACTTATGATTGGCTTCCAATGAACTGAATAGGGAAAGAAAAATAGTAGGAACTTTATAGTTACAGAACCTGGTACACCCCATGTTAACATGTGACAAAGTTTATCATCTCCAGCGATGTCATATTGATACCACATGCCCTTGATATAAGTGTTCTTTGTGATATTTTTTAAAAGGCATAACTCTGATCTAATCATGAAAGAAACATTAGACAAACACAAATCAAGGGGCATTCTACAAAATATCTGATTGGTCAGTACTCCTAAAACAAGCAAGGTCACAGAAAACAAAGGGTGAATAACTTCAAAGACCAGAGGACACCAAAGAGATGTGACCGTTTAAGGCAAGTAATGTACTAATTAGGGCTTTCAAGATGGCTCAGGCGTGCTGCAATTCATGGGGTCGCAAAGAGTTGGATACGACTGAGCGACTGAACTGAACAGTAGGTAAAGAATCCACCTGCAATTCCAGAAATGCAGGCAGATGCAGGTTCGATTCCCAGGTTGAGACGATTTCCTGGAAAAGGGCGTGGCAACCACTGCCGTATTCTTGCCTGTAAAATCCCATGGACAGAGGAGCCTAGTGGGCTCCTGTTCACAGGGTCACAAAGAGTTGGCTGCGGCTGAAGGGACTGAGCACACAGAGCACAGTGTACTGATTTAGATCCTGAAACACACCATGTGTGTGAGTCGCTCAGTCGTGTGCGACCCTGAGACCCCATGGACTGCAGCCTCCTCTGTCCATGGGATTCTCCAGGCAAGAATACTGCAGTGGGTTGCCAGTGCCTTCTCCAGGGGATCTTCCTGACCCAGGGATCAAACCTTAAAAGGTTCTAAATGGAAAAACTGGTAACATCCAAATGAAATTGGGATTTTAGTTAATAGAAGTGATAGTTTGGACAAATGCACTGTGGTAATGTAAGATACTGACAAAATAGGAAATTAAAAGAGAGCTATATGGAACTCTCTGTTCTAAATGTACAGATGTTATGTACATCTAAAATTACTCCAAAATAAAAAAAGTTTATTTTAAAATGTGCCCCCATCCTGCATTGAACATAGACAGGCGCCTCGTTTCTTTTGATCCTCGTTTCTTTTGATCCAGAGAGACGTTGTGGGGTGGGAGGTGGGAGGGGGATTCAGGATTGGGAGCTCGTGTACACCTGTGGTGGATTCATGTTGATGTATGGCAAAGCCAATAGAGTATTATAAAGTAAAATAAAGTAAAAAAATAATAATAATAATAAATAAAATGCCCCCCCCCTCATACTTCCAAATAGGGCTTTCCTGGTAGCTCAGCTGGTAAAGAATCCACCTATAATATAGGAGATCCCAGTTCAATTCCTGGGTTAGGAAGATCCCCTAGAGAAAGGATAGGCTACCCACTCCAGTACTGTGTTCTTCCCTGGTGGCTCAGCTGATAAAGAATTTGCTGCAGTGTGGGAGAGCGAGGTTCAGTCCCTGGGTTGGGAAGATCCTCTGGAGAAGTGAATGGCCACCCACTCCAGTATTCTGGCCTGGAGAATTCCATGGACTGTATAGTCCATGGGGTAGCAAAGAGTCAGACACAACTGAGCAACTTTCATTTTCACACACTACCAAACATTCCCTTTGAGCAATAGCACCCTGAATGGAGAAAATTATTAGACTAACCTTTTTAAAATGCACATCCAATCATGTCACTTTCTGGAATAAATTTTTAAATAAGCACCCCTCCCTCTTATTTATCACACAAGATCCACACTGTATCGCCTTTGATGACCTTTCTGAACACATCTCTTTCTACTCCATCTCTGATATCCTTCTCTTCCTTTACCACTCCTGGACTTTCACATTTTTCTGACTGTGTCTGTTGTTTCGTGCTAATATACCTCCACACTACCTTGTAGCATGATAGTAGACATGATTTAGAAATAGATTACAATGAGTATTTCTCTGAGTTTAAGAAAGATTAAATGGGCCAAGGAGAATGGCTGTTAGTGTTCACTTTAGTCATTTCCTGCTATCTACAATAGTCATTCTCTCTGACAGAATCTTTTGATCAAAGATCTAGTCATATAGATTATTGCCTGCTTGAAAAATGGCCTGTTGTGCCCCAAGAATGAACTAGAGGTGAGGCAGCCCATAGCCTGTGCAGTATCAGACCTCACAATTCTATAGCTCAGATATGTTCACAGCAAAACCTTGACAGATGGCTCTCAGAAATGATACACTTAATTTAAGCATTTGATTATTGTGATAATGAGAGGATGGTAAATATTAACACAGGTTTAACCTCTCAGTAGATGGAAGTTAAATCATAACTCACACGACAAAAAAAGAACAGAAGGGTTCTGTGTTTAAATGAAAGTGAAAGTCACTCAATCATGTCCGACTCTTTGTGATCCCATGGACTATACGGTCCATGGAATTCTCCAGGCCAGAATACTGGAGTAGATCACCAGTCCCTTCTCCAGGGGATCTCCCAAACCCAGGGATTGAACCCAGCTCTCCCACATTGTAAGCAGATTCTTTACAAGTTGAGCCACCAGGGAAGTCCTCTGGAATGGGTAGCCTATCCCTTCTCCAGGGAATTTTCTCGACCCAGGAATCAAACCAGGGTTTGCTGCTTTGTAGGAGAATTCTTTACCAGCTGAGCTCCCAGGGCAGCCTATGTTTGTTTTAAGGACATTATTTATTAATAGTAAGATATATTGGTTTATTATCTTCACATCTTCTGTGACCCATTAAGAATCTGAATCTTTATGGATTCAATGAAAACTTTACACTGCAAGAGTATCGAAACAAGATTGACTGTCTAGTCATCATATTTGAAGTTGGATTTCAATATGAGTCCTATAGCTTTAATAAATAAAACTCTTGTACTGTAGAATTTTCCCAAAAAAATTCCATTTAAGTAAACATCTGGTTAAGTAAATACTAATGTCTGCATGTGTTAGTCACTCAGTCGTGTCTGACTCTTTGTGATCCCATGTGCTATAGCCCACCAGGCTCCTCTATGTAATTCTCTAGGGAAGAATACTGGAGTGGATTGCCATTTTCTCCCCAAATGTACAATAAGAGAGTATTTGTCATTTTCAAACACTAAATACATTTCTCCAGAACAGCACTTTAATTTTTGAAATATGTCTGTGTATTTTATTCTCAAAGTTTCAAACGTGTAAAATTATTGAGTATAGCTGGTTAGCTATAGAGAAGTCCCTTTTCAGGCTGCTAAATCACAGAAAACACTGTGAGATAAGCATGTGCTGACTTACTCATCCTGAAAAAGATAAAGATATGACATCATTTGATTCAGGATTAGTTTGGTATTAGAGACATGAAAGTTCAATTATTTCAATCAATATTAGTGTTTGTAGTAAGGAAAATCATAAAATAAGCTATATATGGAAGCATACTAAATGGGCAGGTTTCAGATTTCTAGGGAAGCAGTGAAATTCCCATTTCCTAGTATTGGTAGACTTATGTCTCCTAGAATAGATAGGAATCTACTGTGCCCAGCTATCATTACCAAAATCTAAGAACCCCATTAGAGACCAATGAACTAGAAAAGCCATTACATAATACACTATGTGCTCTTTCTCTGTGTATCCCCCTAAGATCCATTACAATTTTGTATTCTGGCTACCTTAGCCAAAAACTTTTAGCTCTGCCAATTTGTAGCCATAATGCTACATAATGTTCCTATCAGGAAAATGGGGGGGGGGGTAGAGATGAAGGAAATGTGGCAGAAATATTTTATTGGAGAATGCTTTAATTAGAAAAAATTGAAACTGTAGTAGAAGAAAGAGTTTCTCTTTTAGTAATGGCAGAGTAGCCGTTATTTTAGACTAATTATTTGATACATAATAGCTTAAAAATTTTAACAAAAATCATATGGATGCACTGGAGGAAAGTGGTCAGAAACAGAAGGAAAAAAGAAAATTACACTGAGTCAGTTTTATGGTTACATGGTCTGAGTGGATCTTCCAGTCCACCCAAGATCATGTGGTTAGCATTCAAACAGAAGTTCACAGTCTTAATGTCTTGAGAAGTGAAAAGATGATGGCCAAAGTATGTGGAGTGCAAAGAGAAGTCCCAGAATGGAGAGAACCAGAGAGGACAATCTTCAAAATGTGCCAAAAATCTCAGCCAAATCCCTGGTTAAGTCCTGAAACTAAGCATAGTAGACATAAAAGATGGCATGCTTTCTGGAAAAAAGCAGTATCTGGGAGGAGAGGAGGAAAAGAATTCCTCTACTTCTCTCTAAAATGGAGACATATTTTGGAGCTTGAGTCTAGCCATAGAGTTTTTCCTGGGTTGCTAGAAGAAGTCAGCACTGTTCAGAGAAAGACAACATACTCTAGAGCATCTCTAAAATTTGTCTCTTATAGAGGATTGAAAACAATTAAAAAAAAAAAAAAACTAGGCATGCAAAAAATAAAAAAAAACTCATAATCAAGAGAAAAATAAAGAATAAAATCTGACAGTGAGAAGACACATGTTGGTATTTTGCAGATAAAGACTTTAAAGTAGCTATTATAAATATGTGCAATCACTCAAAAATAAGTTGGTCGAAATGAATAAACAGATGGGAAATAATTAAAAAAATACAGAATTNAATCAAGAGAAAAATAAAGAATAAAATCTGACAGTGAGAAGACACATGTTGGTATTTTGCAGATAAAGACTTTAAAGTAGCTATTATAAATATGTGCAATCACTCAAAAATAAGTTGGTCGAAATGAATAAACAGATGGGAAATAATTAAAAAAATACAGAATTAATAAAAAAATGGAAATTCTAGACCTGCAAAATACACTAGTCTAATTTTTAAAATTCCCTGCATAAGTTTAAGATCATATATAAAATAAAAAATTTCATTTGTGCAACTTAAGATAGATCAATACATATGTAAATTATGGATTCTAAAGAATAGGAAAAAAAATATCCAGAACTTCCTTGCTTTGACTGAACTATAAGAACACATGAAGCTGTCTAAATTATATGTAATTTGAGTCCCAAAAGAAGAGGAAAGAAAGAACTGAAAAAAATTACTTGAAGGAATAATATATAAAAAATTCCCAAATTTTGTGAAAGATATTAACTTAAAAAACACAAAGTTCATCAAACACCAAGGAAGAGAAATATACATGCAACAATATCTAGGTACACCCAAGTCAAAGAGAAAAGATATACAGGACATTTTACCCACAGACAGGTAAAATCACATTATACACATTCAAACAACAATATGAAATATGACTGATGTCTCATCAGAATAAAACAAGAACTGTAAGACAATGGTAAAACATCTTCACAAGTGTTAAATGGGACAACATTTATTAACCCGAAACTCTAGATCTTGAAAATATACCCTAGATCATGTTGTCAGGGCAAAATCAAGATGATGGAATAGAAAATGCTGAGCTCGTCTCCTCCCGCAGACACCCAAACTACAAGTACATATAGAACTACTCTCTCTGACAATGACCTAAAGACAGTAGAACAGCTCTACTACAGTTAAGGATATAGGGATTAGAGACTCAAGCATAAGAATGACGACCCAGAGGGATGGTACGGGAAGGGAGGAGGGAGGGGGTTCAGGAAGGGGAACACGTGTATACCTGTGGCAGATACATGTTGATGTATGGCAAAACCAACAAAATATTGTAAAGTAATTAGCCTCCAATTAAAATAAATAAATTTATATTTTTAAAAAATAAAAGAAAAAAGAAATTCCTAGAAGAAAACAAAGGCTGTATGCTCTTTGACAGCAATCTTAATAGAATTTTTTGTACATATTGCCATGGCAGCCCACTCCAGTATTCTTGTCTGGAGAAAAAGCCTGGCAGCCTACAGTCCATGGAGTCACAGAGAGCTGTGCACAGCTGAAGCGACTTAGCACAATCTTTCAGGCAAGGACAACAAAAGCAAAACCAATCAAATGAGACCACATGAATTTAAAACTTGTTGTGCAGCAATGTAAATCATCAGCAAAATGAAAAGGCAACCCACTGAATGAAATGATAATTGTAAAACTTAATATAGAAAATGGATACTAATTAATGAGTTAATTAATATCAAAATAATAGGTTAATATCAGTTCAGTCACTCAGTCATGTCCGAATCTTTGTGACCCCATGAATCGCAGCACACCAGGCCTCCCTGTCCATCACCAACTCCTGGAGTTCACTCAGACTCACGTCCATCCAGTCAGTAATGCCATCCAGCCATCTCATCCTTGGTCGTCCCCTTCTCCTGCCCCCAATCTCTCCCAGCAT
>SJYV01031753.1:0-25543 GCA_006410875.1 Neotragus pygmaeus | reverse complement strand
GGTTCCTCTGCCTTTTCTAAAACCAGCTTGAACATCAGGGAGTTCATGGTTCATATATTGCTGGAGCCTGGCTTGGAGAATTTTGAACGTTACTTTACTAGCATGTGAGATGAGTGCAATTGTGCAGTAGTTTGAGCATTCTTTGGCATTGCCTTTCTTTGGGATTGGAATGAAAACTGACTTTTCCAGTCCTGTGGCCACTGCTGAGTTTTCCAAATTTGCTGGCATATTGAGTTCAGCACTTTTACAGCATCATTTTTCAGGATTTGAAATAACTCAACTGGAATTCCATCTCCCGCACTAGCTTTGTTTGTAGTGATGCTTTCTACAGCAGCCTCTATATACAAGAAAACATACCCAAATAGTCAACTGTAGAAACACAAGTGTCTTTATTCACTGACATGTATTAAGGGCCTACTACAAACTAGATTTATCTTGTCTGAAAAATGTTTCAGAGACAAGAATGGTTGGGTCAAATAATATTCAGTTCAGTTCAGTCATGTCCAAGTCTGTAATCCCATGGGTTGCAGCACACCAGGCTTCCCTGTCCATCACCAACTCCCGGGGCTTGCTCAAACTCATTTCCAGTCAGAGATGCTATCCATTTATCTCATTTTCTGTCATCCCTNTTCAGTTCAGTCATGTCCAAGTCTGTAATCCCATGGGTTGCAGCACACCAGGCTTCCCTGTCCATCACCAACTCCCGGGGCTTGCTCAAACTCATTTCCAGTCAGAGATGCTATCCATTTATCTCATTTTCTGTCATCCCTTTCTCCTCCTGCCTTCAATCTTTCTCAGCATCATGGTCTTTTCCAGTGAGTCAGTTCTTTGCATCAGGTGGCTAAAGTATTGGTGTTTCAGCTTCAGCATCAGTCCCTCCAGTGAACATCCAGGACTGGTCTCCTTTAGGATGGACTGGTTGGATCTCCTTGCAGTCTAGGACTCTCAAGAGTCTTCTCCAACACCACACTCCAAAAGCACCAATTCTTTGACACTTAGCTTTCTTTATAGTCCTATTCTCACATCCATACATGACTACCAGAAAAACCACAGCTATGACTAGACAGACCTTTGTTGGCAAAAAAATGTCTCTACTTTTTGATATGCTATTGAGGTTGGTCATAGGCAAATAATACAGTCAGTTATAATTGACTAATGAAAGACAACAAGAACCCAGATAGAACTAGAGAAGCTGAATTTCTTACAATTTTATAAAACAAATACAAGTATCATACCATTTAGCATTTGGAGTTTATCATTTTCATATAATATAATCAGATCTAGACAGAAGATTTGCCATTCTCAATGAGTAAGCAGATTACCTTTCCCTTCAAATTCTGATGCTGGCCTGCAATTAATTCTTTAGTCAACAGAAGAATCACCCAAATATGTTTTCTGAACATTCAAATAATATTTAGAATAAATAAGTTTGAGGAAAAAGATACGAGTTACTTAAATTCTTGTAAATTCCAAGAAATCTTTACATGGATAGAGTTTATCATTTTATTTAATCATTGGAACATGGTAGAAATGAATATTCTTATTTTACAGATTTAAAAAAAAAATCAGAAATCAGAGAGATTCAAAATCTTGACCAAGGACACACAGCTAGCAGGCAAAGGAATGAGAAGGAAACTACAGTCTGTGTAACTTGTATTCTGATTTCCACTCTAGCACCATTGCCTCCATACGTCAGAAGAGATGTTATCATTTTGATCCATTAAGCAGAATTATTGAGTCATGTAGGTGGTTGAGTATAAACCTTTGAGAAAAGTTCATTTAATGCATCATAATTAGCGACAGAGATTAGCTAATCAAAGCACTAATGATAATCTAATTGGCACTGTGTTCTACTGCTTACAAAGCACTTTCATATAATTGTGTAATTTGATTTGTAAAATGATGATGTTTGACAGAGATTTCCCCCTCACCTAACTTTACAGGTGAAAAATTTAATGCTCAAAGAAATTTATGGATGTCCCCCAAATCATTCAATTCCTAAATAAGTAAAGTTGGGAAATGAATTCTAATGCTATATCTTATGTTCTCCAAATACAACATATACCACTATCCAACAGGGCAAGATGAGTAAGAACAGAGTGCTCCAGAGTCCTTCCCTTATTCAGAAACGGTGTGCAACGCAGCCTTTAGTGAATAATTACCCTTTCACTTACAATCTTAGATCTTAGTGATGATTCTGGGCTCTTCCCCATGGAAAACAGTTTTGCAAGCCTGTTGCATTGCCCTTTGAATATGGATTTGGGCTTGACTTTTTTTTTTTTAATGCCATATACAACCAGGAATCATTTTGTGATAATAAAGAAATTACCAAAAGCATTTTATGCTATCATTTCCCACCCGTGGTTCCTAGAACAGGCAATAAAGTAAACTTTTCTGTTTTGGTTTTACAAAATAGCTGTGATTTTAGCTTACTGAGCAACTATACTCGCTCTATTTTCCATACTTTACAGTAGGCTTCTGATGGTCATCAACAAAACACATGTAGAACATGAAAAAAACTAAGCATTTTATCTCATAGTTTGATTTTCAAGATGTATTTCTAATAACTAGCATAATATTAGAGTAATGGGAAATGTTAGGACAGTATGCAAGAGTTATATCAAATAATAAATAATATAGGTGAATAAATAATAAGTGAAGTTTAAAATCACTGCAGATGGTGACTGCAGCCATGAAATTGAAAGACACTTACTCCTTGGAAGAAAAGTTATGACCAACCTAGATAGCATATTCAAAAGCAGAGACATTACTTTTTCAACAAAGATCCATCTAGTCAAGGCTATGGTTTTTCCTGAGGTCATGTATGGATGTGAAAGTTGGACTGTGAAAAAAGCTGAGTGGTGAAGAACTGATGCTTTTGAATTGTGTTGTTGGAGAAGACTCTTGAGAGTCTCTTGGACTGCAAGGAGATCCAACCAGTCGATTCTGAAGGGATTTCTTTGGAAGGAAAGATGCTAAAGCTGAAACTCCAGTACTTTGGCTACCTCATGCAAAGAGTTGACTCATTGGAAAAGACTCTGATGCTGGGAGGGATTGGGGGCAGGAGGAGAAGGGGACAACAGAGGATGAGATGCCTGTAATCACTGACTGGATTGTGGTGAATCTAAGTGAACTCCACGAGTTGGTGATGGACAGGGAGGCCTGGCATGCTGTGATTCATGGGGTCGCAAGGAGTCGGACACGACTGCGCAACTGAATTGAACCGAACTGAACTGAAGTTTATACCTACTTATCTTTTTTATTGTCAAAAGAAAATCTCCAGTTGGTAAATTTGAACTTTAGCAGCATGTAAGTCCTAGTTGAGGGGGAAAAAAGACTTATTAGCCTTGTTTCTTCAAAAAAAAAAAAAAAGAAGAAGAACTTTGATGTATATTCTGGAATTTTATTTTAACTTTAACTTCATTTAGAATAAAAATTGTCTATTACATTTGTGTTTCAATGTCCATTCAGAAAATGATATGGTCTAGTATTTGACTCTCTTGAGAGCAGCAAATGTCAGGCGAGTAAATGGAGCAGTTTCAGATTTGGGTTTTTCACTCTGGTCTATTTAACAAATTGGGGGAACTTAAATGAAGTCATAAATGTTCTAAACCTTCAGTTGCTTCTTCACAAGTGGAGAAAATCTCTTCCTCTATTTATCACTGTTGTGAAGATTAGTTATCATAAATGATAGATTTCATGATTTATTAGACCAGTTATATTTATTCAAAACATTCTCTCAAGATGGTTTAAGATAATTATTTCTTTTGCAACACATATAACAAAGGATTAGTATTAGAATATGTAAAGAATTCATGCAGATAAATCTTTATATTTTATATATTTTTTAAATGGCAGCCTACTCCAGTGTTCTTGCTTGGAGAATCCCAGGGATGGTGGAGCCTGGGCTGCCATCTATGGGGTCGCACAGAGTTGGACATGACTGAAGTGACTTAGCTTAGCTTAGCTTAAAACTAGAAATGATTTTTTTTTTTAATTTACAAAGTGCATGAATAAGCATTTAACAGAAAAGTACATATAGCCCCTCACCGGTAATCAACAAAATGCAAAGTAAAATCACAAGGATGGTGATTTTGTTTAGAGGTTGGTTAACTCAACACATGCATGAGTTAACACTTGTATAGTACAAATAAAGATACAATGTCAACCAAAGGCATATACTTCTAAAGGCAGAGAGGACAGATAAAGAAAGAGAGCAAGCAGTTTACTACTAATAGAGAGAGGGGTTAAAATTGCACACTGAATTCTAAGATCTTCTCCCCAGGCTTTCCCTAACATCTAACAGCTCTCAGGACACTGGCAAAAAAGGTTTCATCTGCCAAGTTGAAGACTATAAATATCTTCTCAGAGGAAACTAGCTAGCTCAAGTGAAAATTCCAAAACTACTCGTGTCTGAGGTCATCTAGTGAAATGGATGCGCCAGATCACCCCGCAGCATGGCTCACATTAAACAAGCCCCTTTCAGAGATTCCCACCAGCTTTTCACTGCCCCAAAATTCACCAATCACCAGACTTGTGAACAATTTCTAACATGAGTAACATAAGCCAAAACAAGTAAAACAAATAGATATAGAGGGTAAAATGACAAAAGCACCTTGGAAGAAATAAAATGTAGAAAAGGAGGAAAAATAAAAACAACTATTAATGTCTTCAGGGAGAGAGACTCACTGGCTCATGGGATGGTGCTCTCCTCTAAAGTGGAGAAGGGCAAATAGAGGGACATCACAGAAGCTGATAAAGTTCAGCTTCTGAAGATAGAGGTCAAAACCATCATGCGTTATAGATTGTCCTTGCAGCCACGCTAACTGGCCAACAGAATAGCAATAATTGCTTGAGACAGAAGATAAATGAAGGGCACTTTTTAAGTTATGTTCAAGCTGAGAGATACACACACTCGTACATACACAAACACAGTTCTCTAGAGTCTATGAATGTAAGTGCAAAGAAAATAAAAAGTCAAGTGAGAGCACAAAACAGTGACTAGTGTCCTATATATATATATTTTTTTAAATGCTTATGGTTAAGAAGAGTGGCAACTTTGAGATTAGAAAGATCTGTAATCAAATCCTTACTATGTCACTTTATATCTGGGTGAGATTGGGCAAACCAAATTTTCCAAGACATAGTTTCTTCATTCATAAAACAGAATAATAATAAAATACATTCTATGGGATCACTGTGAATATTCAAGATAATACATACCAAAAGTTCATGCCAAACTGGTTGGTATAAAGTAGAAATTAAATAAAAATCAATTATTATTATTATTATTATAGTAAAATATATGAAGTTCTCATTACACACTGATGGTTCACCCCCTCTCAAATATTTTTCTTATGTTCCTCACTTTGTTAATTAAATAGCCTAGTTATGTATTTGTTTCTACTGACACATATATATATATATATATATATATATATATATATGGAAAGCCCCTCAGTTATAAAGAATATATATATAAAGAATATATGCACACACATATATTTATGGGCTTTCCTGGTAGATCAGTGATAAAGAATCCACCTGCAATACAAAAGACCTGGGTTCAATCCCTGGGTCAGGAAGATCCCCTGGAGAACGGAATGCCAACTCACTCCAGTGTTCTTGCCTGGAGAGTTCCTCTCCATCTGTATATGTGTGTGTTTGTACTGATAGATTGATCGATACTAGTCTGCATTGACCCCATCTTATTGTGGAAGTCAATCTTCTGTTTCCTAGACAGAAAATAAACAGGGAAATAGCTCCCCACAGACAGTTCTGGCTTTATAATTCTAGATTCTAATTCTAAATGTGATTATCTTACAATCAGCTTTAAGGCTTGCTTTGGTTTTGGTTTTCTAGCTAATATTTGCTAAATGGCCCTCAACTTTGTACTACTATTTTAGGATGTTTAAGATGTTCAACGGATGATTTGGCAACCTAATACTTGATTGCGTGGAAAAGAAGGATATGAAAACGAAGAGGAAGAGGAGCCAAAATATACAAATAAAAATATTCCAAGAGCAAAGATTAACCTGCTGTCCCAGATAAAAAATATGTCTTGAAAACATCCACTTCTGCTTGCAATTGTCAGGGAAAATGTGCCTATATTTTTATATCTCTCTAATGGGCCCAGAATACACTTGGAAATCTGAATGGTTTTGATTTCTGGTAGGAGTTATATCTTTTACCCTTTATTTAGCAGCCAGATACCTGAAGCTGGTGACAAAACCATAAGCTACAAAGCTAAATGAAAAGGCATTTGGGTGATAATTTAATTCACATTTAATTGTGCTTGAAACAGTTAGGCCTGGTGAGAACCAAGGTAACAAATAGCAAAATTTGGATCCAGTCTGTCTTATCCCAGGAGCTCCAGACAAGCTCACACGTGAACTGGATCAGGAGATTAGCAAAGCCCCCCCTTTAAGCATTAGATGTCAAGATTTTTTTGTTTATTTTTGTTATTATTTTTTTAGTAGAAATCTTTTGAGATACTGAATTCCTTTCGATCTTTATAAATGAGAACCCTATATGCACCCAAATTGTATTAACTTCTCTGTCAAGGCTACTATAAGAAATGATAATATAAATAGCAACAGTAAACATTTCTTGAGCATGAACACTGCATGAGGAATAGGCTGAAAGCTTCACATTGACTAAATACATCTAAGGCTCACAGCCCTATGAACAGAGTATTAAGCTCTTTACAATGAAGAGAGGAAAAGTGAGACCCAGAGAAAAGAAGTGACTTGCCCAGGTGTACAAAGGCAGTGTGACTTAAGTACGTGGTGAGTTCATTGAAATCCATTTTCTTTAATTATGGGGCACCAGCCTACATTTCCCACATTTTCCTAGAATTAAGTGTGGCCATGCAGTTAACTTCTGGCCAATAGAATATGAGCACAAATAGTGTATTTGCCATTAAACATGTTTAAAAGTGGATGGACTTTCACAAAAGGCTGTTACTAATCTGTGATGAATTGAGAACACACCAAGACCATTTGAAAACAGTGGAGCCACAGAAAAGTAAAAGCCTGGGTCTTAAATTGACCCAGTTTGCATCCTACAAACTCCCCCAGTCACCTGTTGCCCTTTACGTAAGCAAAAAATCAATCTTTAACATGTCAGTGGCTTAAAACATTAAGATTAACTGGTTACTAGCTATAATATTTATGTAAATGCTAGCTGCCTTCAGTGGCATAAACTGAATGTTGAACCTGGATTTTGTGATTTTTAGAGAACAAGATATTAACCATTATGCTGTAGCACTTCTAAGCCTGATAAGTAAATCCCCCTCACTAGAATTCTGAACACTCGTCCCATTCCATCTTATTTGACAACTCTCTGGTTACTATGTTAACTGGGGAAATCAAGCGTATATATCACCTTGAGCATACATCTAGTAAAACCTACATGTATATATATATGTGTGCTCAGTTGTCTTCGACTCTTTGTGACCCCATGAACTGTAGCCCACCAGGCTCCTCTGTCCATGGGATTTTCCTGGCAAGAATACTGGAGTGGGTTGCATCCCCTTCTCCAGGGTATCTTCCCAACCCAGGAATCAAACCTGAGTCTCCTGTGTCTCCTGCACCGCAAGCAGAATCTTTACCACTGAGCCACAGGGGATGCCCATATCTATCTACTATTTAAAAAATCATATGTAATATTTTCAAAGGAAGGGAATAGGGAAGTTCTCTTTGTGGAGCCCTTGTTTTGATCCCTGAGTACTTTGAGATTAATGACTCAAACAATCTGACAAATCTGATCAAGTTTATGCATACTTATGTCCCCCAAATGCATATAAATAAAATATTTTTCATAAAATCCCAGGGTCCATAGAAATGGATTTAGGGCTCCTGACACATGTGATTTCATATAATTCATGCAGAAAGTTTGCCTGGTAGCAGTTTTATTATCCTCATTTTACAGATGACAAAACATAAGATACAAGTGGTAAGTGACTTGCCTAAGCTCAGACGTTTGGTAGATGGCAGAATCAGGATTTAAGTTTAAGACAATTTTACTCCACAGTTCATATCCTTTCGACTGCTTTATGATTGCTCAGTCCCCGTGGGGTAGTGAAACACCACCCAGTTTCTCACAACTACCTTAATATCACTGTTTTAAACATAAAATTTAGCAAGATATGCCAGCCTTTACAATTACAAATATTTATTATTCATGCAATTGTGCTGTGTATATGTGAAAGAGAAATTAATATGAAATACTGTGATTGAGAAATGAAAGAGATACACAGAAAGACTGAGAAAGATACTATCTTCATAAATTATTATGTTAAGGCATTATCTCTAAGTGACATTTATCTTCATCCACAAATCTTATAGAAATCTACCGGTAAAACTCACATAAAGTAGCCTCATGTGCTAATTCCCAAAGTTCAACTACCCTCCAGCCATAGGAGCAACCCGAGTTACAGAAAGGCACCCAGCTCTCTCTCTCTTTGGTGTTTCCTATCCCAAATTATATTTTTCCTCTTTGTCTTGATAAATCTCATCCATCTTATTTAACATATACTCCAGCCAATAACCAGCCTTTTTCTGTAAAACAAAAAAGAATAAACAAACTAACCAAAGAATCCACCATTTTCATGTTTGGATGGGGATAAGCACATGTAAAGGGATGGCATTATAATAGTCCCTCCTCCCTTATCCATGGTTTCAGTTTCCATGGCTTCAATTATTTATACCTATAGTCAACCATGGCCCAAAAATATTAAATGGAAAATTCTAGAAACAAACAATTAATACCTTTTAAATCATGTGCTGCCATTCTGAGTAACATGATAAAATTTCATATCTTCCAACTCCACGGAAAGTGATTCATCTCTTTGTCCAGAGTGTCCACCCTGTATATGTTGCCTGCTTATTAGTATAGGGATAAATATAGTATGCTTAGTATGTGGACTTCCCAGGTGGTGGTAGTGGGAAAGAACCCACCAGCCAGTGCTGGATACATAAGAGACTTGAGCTCGATTCTTGGGTCTGAAAGATCTTCCAGAGGAGGGCATGGCAACCCACTCCAGTATTCTTGCCTGGAGAATCCCATGGACAAAGGAACCTGGCAGGCTACAGTCCATAGGGTGGCAAAGAGTCGGCCATGACTGAAGCTTCTTAGCACACAAACATAGTATGTACACAGGAATACCTCATTTTATTGCACTTCACTTTGTTGCATCTCAAAGATCCTGTATTTTCTACAAATTGGAGGTTTGTGGCAAGTCAAAATATTCAGAATACAGCTAGCATTTTTTACCAATTATATATTTTCAAATTACTATATATCCATTATCCTTTAGTCATAATGCTATTACACACTTAACAGACCATAGTATGAATTCGGCATGCCAACCCTCTCCAGTATTCTTGCCTGGAGAATCCGATGGACAGAGGAACCTGGTGGGTTATGGTCCATATGGTCACAAAGAATCAGACATGACTGAAGTGACTTACCACAGCACAGCCCAGACCTCAGTATAGCATAAACATTCACTGGGAAAACAAAAAACTCATGTGATTCCCTTTATTGTGATATTCACTTTACTGTGGTGGTCTGGAAATGAAACCATGATCTTTGCAGTCTGCCTATAAGAAATTCAATACTGCCCATGGCTTCAGTCATTCACTGGGGGTCTTGGGACACATTCCTCTGGATAAGAGGTTCTACTATATTGTCTGCATGTCCAGGATGTGAGAGATAATTGCATATCCCTTAATAGCAATTATTTATCTGGGGATTGTTGGGCTTATTATCCCTTCCTCCCAATAGACTAATTCTCCAGGAAGACAGTAACTATCCTCTTTTATTCTTACTGCATCCCCTAAACTAGCTCAGCTCCTAAGACAGAGTAGGTATGTCAAATTTGCTGAAGGACTAAAATGTGACAGCTTTTAGTCCAATTCACAGATCTGGGGACATGTCAAATGATAATAGATGGAGCAAGTTCTCTAGTCTACATCATTCCTGAATGGTTTCAGCATACCTTGCACAACTGCGTTTCTAGGAATCTGACTCATGAAATGAGCCTGGTGGGTCTCAGGCTGATGGGAAACACTGCAACAGCCTAGGTGGAAAAGACCACAGAAGCTTTCAAAATTGCTTTTTTTTCTCCTAAGGAGTAACTGGGCTGGGGACTCACAAGAGGGCAGATGCTGTTGCTCTGCCACACCCTGGAGGTGTCTGTCTCAGTTCCACACTGAGAACATCTGCTTGTCTCCACTCCTCACCACAGCACTCCGTCTCCAGCTGGGAGACCAGCAAAGGCTCCAGCCTCCACAGAGCAGGGCTGTACTTTCTGTTAACTCAGAGAGATGTCATGGAGAGTTGAAAGACAATTGATATCTTGGAACTCAGTGGTATACACACCCTAGGGCAAGTACCAATGGCAAGCTGTTGCTAGACTAGCAGTGGTCCTTTATTTCCACACCTGAAATTTTTTAAAAATATTGAGATAGCCTGAGTAATTGCATCTGTCTTAATGCAAGCCTGTATCATAAATACCAGTAGAAAGTGCCCAGTCTTTGATTTGGGAAGACCTGGCTTTGAATCAACTCTTCTCCATGTATTGCCATTCTTTTCTATGATTCTCTAATTCTAAATATTTCATATCTCAGAGGCACTTCCCTTCTTAAAAATGGCAATAAGTAGATCTACATCATGGGCTGCTATGAAGATTCACCTTTTCCTTCTCACCTATCTCGTTGCTCTGCTAGAGATATTATTATTCTTGTACACACATCTCAGTATGCCCACAGACTATCTCCATCATAATCACTCACTGCCCTGGTGATTCTGATGCATGCTCAAAATTGTTAGAAACTGTTTCATTGAATGAAAATACGGGTTGCATTGGCTTGGTCATAGACAAAGGTTATTTCCTAATTTTGGAGTTAAGTTCCTTAAAACATCATGTAATCTGTGATCAAGAAATTTAGAACCTTATATATATTAAGACCTTATATATGATATATAGCATAATATTACCTATGTAACATTATGTATATACACATATACACATATAACATGTGTTATATAGCATATATATGTATATATACATGCATGCATATATATGTACACATATAACATATATATGTACATATAACATGTTATATATATACGTGTGTGTGTGTGTATAAAAGCATGGCAAAATAAATGTTTGAGTAAAGCATCCCACAGAAAAGCCTTTGCAGGTTTTTGATATGATTGTAAAGTCATTTAATATGGATAGCCACGCACTAACTGCAACATTGACAACAATATTGTATACCTCTTGAAGCATTCTGATGCCTCAAAAAATTTTGATATCCATTTGCCATTTTTTTATATACATTTAGGGGTATCTCTTTTACATATATATATATGTATATATTTAAAAACATAAGTAAGTCCATCCAGCTTTGTAGGAAATCACAGAGTATGATGTAATGCCTCTTTGCAAGATTTAATATAATTATTATTTTAAAACAAGGTTGGAGACTAGGGGCATTTAATTAATGGTAACTAACGATAATATACACTCAGTCTAGCGTTCACATAGTTGCAGAAAGGATGAAGAATTTATAGTTTCACTTCATGTATGCCTAGCATCTTCTAGCTGGGAGAGATCACCATCCCAACGTAAAGCCAATTCCAAGATCTACAGGTACAGGATTAGTCGACAAGCAGTGTGTTCCTAACCAGGTGGCGCTAGTGGTAAAGAGCCAGCCTGCCAAAGCAGGAGACATAGGAGATGCGGGTTCCATCCCTGCGTCGGGAAGATTCCCTGAAGGAGGATCTGACAACCCACTCCAACATTTTTGCCCGGAAAATCCCAAGGACAAAGAATCGGACGTGACTGAAGTGACTTAGTACATGCTTAGCACGCATGCATGGAGAACACAACGTATTGCTAACCAATACATTAATAGTGGATCAGCAGGACTGGAAAAATCAGTCTAGGGATTCAAGTTTGATCTAGGAAAAGCAATCATGGAGGAGGAAGAAAAAAGGAGAAAAAGCAGCAGCAACTTATTTACTGACTTCTTAGCACCTTAATTACTTCCCTGGTGGCTCAGACGATAAAGCGTCTGTCTACCATGCTGGAGACCCGGGTTTGATCCCTGGGTCGGGAAGATCCCTTGGAGAAGGAAATGGCAATCCACTCCAGTACTATTGTCTGGAAAATCCCATGGACAGAGGAGCCTGGTAGGCTACAGTCCATGGGGTCGCACAGAGTTGGACACGACTGAGCGACTTCACTTCCCTTAACACCTTAATTACATTACTTCAAAAATAGGATAGCGATGCTATTAGCAATTTCTCTTTATAGGAGAGAAACTGGATCTTAAATTACATCATGTATTAGCTAGATTAAGAAGGAGAGTAATTATTAAAATCCTGCTCTTTTTGTTTTTGTTTTCAGTTCCAAGTTAAACTCCCATCTTATTGTAGTAAGCCACAAACACTTCTCAGTTTTAATAGATGCAAAGAAAAAAAGCATCTCTTCAAAGAATAAAGCAAATACACTGACAAAACAAAACAAGATATTAAAGTGCACATTTTTCAGGTTAAGGAACTAAGAACGACTCTATAGATTTACTCAAGGGGGAAAACGGCTTGCTATATGTGGAATTTTAAGGCTCCCCTTACATAGTTGCATGATAAGAAATGATGAGAAAATAGAGTTATTTAAGGGAGCATTGGTGCTTTAACAAAAAATTATTGTAATCTGTAGTTTTGAAATAATGTTAGAAGTCGAACAAATATGAGTGGGAACATAAATAAAGAATGTTAATGTACAGACGTCATACCTTCTGTACTTCATCAACTCAGATGGAATATTTTTTTACATTGTAGTATCTCTGAAATCAAAATGAGTAATGCATCAGATGGCTCCATACAGTCACTCTCAACAGAGTATAAACTGTCTGATTCCAATGTTAAGATTTTCTTTTTCCCCCTCTCTACGTATAGTTTCTATAAGCAATACATGAGCTTTCTTGGTTGTAATGCCTGAGGGCATAATTGAATAATGGCAACCCCATGTAAATTTCAACAATCAAAGCAAAAATAACAAATCATTTGAGAAAAGGATGTGAATCTGCCTTGTCTGGTGCTTTGGCATTTTTTGGTAAGATCAAGAAAGTGTTAGCATTAAAACTCAGACAGTTGTCACAGAAAATGTGGAAGTAAGAAGCTTAAAGCCTTGCTCTTTTGAGTGAAGTGACTATTATGTTGACAAACACTGATAGAATCTATGTTTTTGGAAAACTCTGGAATCTAAGGAAATAAACTTACAGCGACCAGGGATGTGTTTAATGAAGCAAAAGGTTGTCAAATTTTGGTTACAAAGTGCTGTGGTTATTTTGCTTACTTGATTCTTATCCCCCATTCCCTAACTTGGCAGTGGTCATTGGAATGGTAGATTGAACTCCTGAGGCAATTTGCTGGTGCCACAAGGTGAAATATGAGCGTTGTTATCAAACTCGTGGCTGTGCATTTTGACTTGTCTGGTGGCTACCTAAAGGACCAGCAGAGAGGGTGCCTTAATGTTGCCCTCCTTGGGGAGGAGAGATATATCAACACAAATTTATATCAAGCATTTAAAGACATATATCACTTATAACTTCCTGAGGCAAAGGATGTATGGGTGGGTAGCAAGGGAGGCAAGAAGAAAATGGACTGAAAACCCTGGGAAGGAGAAGGCTGAGGATAAAAATACTTGAGAGAAAGGGGCTTTAATGGGATACTGAGTGTAACAGGATGCTCAGGGCCAGGCATGTGCTCAGAAGAGAGGCAAGAGGACCCTACGCTTGATCCCTGATTGATGTTTGATGTCTGTGCAAGCAAGAGATAGATATTAAGTCAGAGTCATAGGTCTTGGATAAGTATTTTACAAGGGTCCCACATCAGAGCTAATCTGCAAAGATTAAGAGAGCATTTTTTTTTCCCCCTTGGCTCTAAATTTAAGGAAATCTTTGTCAGGTCACTGGCTGACTACTGAAAGAACAGAGACTTTGCTGACACACACACACACACACATAAACTGTTAGAGCTAATAAATCAATTCTGCAATTTTTCAGGGTGGAAAATCATTATGCAAAACTAGCAGTACTTCCATGCTGAAAAGAAAATTAAGAAAACAATTCCATTTAAAAAACAATGCAAAATATAAAATGCTGAGGAATAAATTCAACCTAGAAAGTGAAAGTCATGTATATTGAAATCTATAAAACACTGCTAAAAGAAATGAAAGGAGATATAATTAAACAACAAAAACAAAACACCCACATGTTTATCAGTTGAAAGACTTACTATTGTTAAAATAGCAATACTACCTAAAATGATCAAAATATTCAATATAATCTCTGTCACAAGTCCAATGCCTCACCTTTTATTTTTCATTTTTAATGAAAATATTAAAGCCCACCCTCAAGTCCATATGGAATTATAGAGGAGTTCAGTTCAGCTCAGTCGCTCAGTCGTGTCCGACTCTTTGCGACCCCATGAATCGCAGCACGCCAGGCCTCCCTGTCCATCACCAACTCCTGGAGTTCACTCAGACTCACGTCCATCGAGTTGGTGATGCCATCCAGCCATTTCATCCTCTGTCGTCCCCTTTTCCTCCTGCCCCCAATCCCTCCCAGCATCAGAGTCTTTTCCAATGAGTCAACTCTTTGCATGAGGTGGCCAAAGTACCAGATAGCAAAAACAATATTGAAAAAGAAGACCAAATTGGAATACTCATATTTCTTAGTTTCAGAACTTACTACAAAACTATGGTGGTCAATCAGTATGTGTTGTACTAGCATAAGGATGGACACATAAACCAATGTAAAAGAGTTGAGAGTCCAGACATAAACCAACATATTTATGGAAAACTGATTTCTACAAAGATGCCAAGACCATTAAATGGGAAAAGAACAGTATTTTTGACAAGTAGTGCTGTAGTAATTTGATATTAATATCCAAAAGGATAAAGTTGGACCTTTACCTCACTTTATATACAAAAATTAACTCAAAATGGATCAATAACCATATTTATAAAACCATAAATTCTTAGACAAAAATACAGTGGTAAATCTTAGATTTTGGCGATGAATTCATCTTAGATATGACACCAAAAGAATGAGCAATAAAATAAAAAAACAGATAAATTGTACTTCATTAAATTAAAAATATTTGAGCATCAAAGAAACTTATGTAGAATTTGAAAAGGCAATCTACATAATGGGAGAAATAGTTCCAAATGTGTATCTCATAAGAATGTGTGATCCAGAATATATAAACAGAGCAACTCAATAACAAAAAAGCAACCAAAAAAGAATTTTACAACAGGCATAAGACATGAATAGAGATTACTCAAAAGAAGATATAAAAATGTTCAATGAGTAATTGAAAAGATGTTTGTTAACATTAGTCGTTAGGGAAGTACAAGTCAAAACCACAAAGAGATATCACTTCACAGTCACTAGGATGGCTTTAACTGAAAAGAGAAAAACAATTATTGACAAGGATGTGAAAAATTTGAGCACTTGTACATTGCTGATGCAATCTAAAGTGGCACAGTCACAGATGAAAATAGTTCCATAGTTCTTCCAAAATTAAACATAAAATTACCATGTAAACCAGAAATTCCACTCTTAAGTAAAAGAACTAACAATAAATATCCAAATAGATGCTTCTACACATATGTTTATAGCAGCACTATTCATGATAGCAGAACTAACCAAAGGTAAAAATGACCCAAATATCCATCAACCAAAAAATAATTATGATATGCTCATTAAATGGAATATTATTCAGCCAAATAAAGGAATAAAGTACTAATAATTGCCATGATACAGATGAACTTGAAAATAATTTTTTCTAACTGAAAGAAGGTAGACACAAAAAGCGATATATTTTATGATTCTTAGTATATGAAATACCCAAAATAGTAAATTCATAGAAACAGAAAGTAGATGGAGTTTTGAGAAGTGCCTGCATAACGGATATGAGTTTTCTTTCAGGTGATAAAAATATTTTAGAACCAGACAGAAGTGGTGGCGCAGCACTATCAGTGTTTTAAATACCACTGATCATATATATTAAATGGTCAATTTTAGGTTATGTGAATTTCATATCAACTTATTAAAATACAAAGTTTATGTCTGCAACTTGGAAGCAAATTTCAGAATCACTAGAAAAGCCCTCTTTCAGAAAGTACATCATCAACACTTTTGACTGCACAAAAGATTATACCAAATGATAAAAAAGAACATTCAGCTCAGTTCAGTTCAGTTCATTTGCGCAGTCGTGTCTGACATTTTGCCACCCCACTGCAGGATGCCAGGCTTCCCAGTCCATCACCAACTCCTGGAGTTTACTCAAACTCATGTCCATCAAGTCAGTGATGCTATCCAACCATCTCATCCTCTGTCATCCCCTTCTCCTCCTGCCCCCAATCCCTCCCAGTATCAGGGTCTTTTCCAATGAGGCAACTCTTCCTATCAGGTGGCCAAAGTATTGGATGTTGGAGTTTCAGCTTTAGCATCAGTCTTTCCAATTAATATTCAGGACTCATTTCCTTTAGGTTGGACTGGTTGGATTTCCTTGCAGTCCAAACAACTCGCAAGACTCTTCTCCAACGTCAAGTTCAGAAGCATGAATTCTTTGGTGCTCAACTTTCTTTTCAGTCCAACTCTCACATCCATATAGGATTACTGGAAAAATGATGGCTTTGACTAGACGGACCTTTGTTGGCAAAGTAAGTTTCTGCTTCTTAATATGCTGTCTAGGTTGGTCATAACTTTTCTTCCAAGGAGCAAGTGTCTTTTAATTTCATGGCTGCAGTCACCATCTGCAGTGATTTTGGAGCCCCCCAAAATAAAGTCTGACACTGTTTCCATTATTTCCCCATCTATTTCCCATGAAGTGATGGGACCAGATGCCATGATCTTAGTTTTCTGAATGTTGATCTTTAGGCCAACTTTTTCACTCTCCTCTTTCAATTTCATNTACTTTGTTATAGCAGCCCTACAAGTTTGGTGAAACAAACATGCCTATAAGTCAGACTCAGGCTGTGTGCATCATTTTGCAACCACTGCAGTATATTAATTTTTTGTCTTTTTAATGTCTTCTTTCTACTAATAAAATTTAACACATATCTTTTACCAAGATGAAATTGGACAAAACAATCAACATTTGACTAAAAGCAAGTTTATATATCACAGAATCAAATATCTTCTCTTTCCAAAAAGAAATCCATATGAGATAAGGTATTAAAGCCATTTGGTAATTACACTCTAAATAAATCTGACAATAATGAAAATTTAAAATAATTATAATAGTTGTAGAAATACATTTCTTAAACCCTAAAGTAGATGAGAGATAGAACTGATATGATTACCACTCATTTTACTGTACCAATTTTTGAAAGTGAAATCTCTTTCTGCAAAATGAAAGAAGTAGCTAAATTCATGCCAGAAAACTGATGGAATATTTTTGAAGTAAGCAATCCTTTTGACATCAATTCATCTTTAGGACGTTCCTGATTGAATTATCTATGCTGTGTTCTTTCAAGATGCTGTCATGGAAGTCAAGAACATTAAAATCTGAGCTATATTACGCTTAAAAATCTAGAAGTCGTCACACAGATTCATGGAATGTTTGTGACATTTGGCCAATAACTTTGCTCACTTTTATTTTATTTTCTTCCATATAATTTTAGAAAATGAAATGAGTCAAAGAAAAACATTTCTCCTAGATTAAACACAGTTAATTTTAAAGACTAAAATTAATTTTAAAAATTAATTAATTAATTAAAGTAAAAAAAAAGTAAGTAGGGAAGTAAATTAAAAAAAATTAGTTAGTTAAAACTGCTTTAACATTAGTGATGTATAGATTTTAAGAATTGCTATTATTTAAATTTGTTATATGCATGAGTATCTTATTTGTTTAATTGGATTTACTGATACAAAACTCTAAATGTCACCAGAAAGATTCAAATCATTTTACTGCTAACCATATTAAAATAGGAGGTGGAATCCCTCATTACAATTGCTTCTCAGTATTGTTGCTGGTTCGTTTTAAGAATAACTGGCTCTAGAAGAAACTGTAAAGAATAGCTTCCTTGGTATGAATTTAATAAGACATAGATGGTAAAGAATCTGCCTGTAATACAGGAGACCTGGGTTCAATCCCTGGGTCAGAAAGATCCCCTGGGGAAGGGAATGGCTACCCATTCCAGTATTCTTGCATGGAGACATCTACAGAGACAGGAGACGGGCAGGTTATACTCCATAGGATGGCAAAAAATCGAATCTAACTGAGCGACTAACACTTTCATTTTCGCTTTCAAATGACTCTTGAAGTAGTTTTAAGAGCATTTTTTCCTGTGTTGTTGTTGTTGTTGTTGTTGTGTCCAACTCTTTGCAACCCCATGGACTGAACCCTGCCAGGCTCCTCTGTTCACGGAATTCTCCAGACAAGAGTACTGGAGTGGGTTTCCATTTCCTTCTCTAGGCGATCTTCCTGACCCAGGGATCGAGTCTGCTTCTTAAGTCTTCTATGTTGGCAGGTGGAATTTTTACCACTGTGCCACCCGGGAAGCCCAAATAAAACATATACAATGGACATATATTAATCACTCGATTAAACACTTGAAAAAATGATTGGCCATGTGGAACTCTTGAAATTCCTCAAGATAATGGAATCATGCCTACACTTTATAAAAGACTAGCCATTCAGAACAGTGTTGTGTTTCTTCCTTGAAAATACTGTCCTCTTCTACCTTCACTGAGCATATCAACAACAGCCACCATCTGAGTGATGGTAGTCTTATTCTATCCCAGAGGCTAGAACGTACTTCATAAACCAGAAAACGATTTTTCACAACTTTAAAAAAAAATTGCTCACAGAATTTGAAGGGTGGATGAAGATAAAGATTCCTAATGATTCACAAAGCAACAATAAAAATTGAGGTGATATTTTAGGTTCCTGAGATCAAATCCAACAAGAGGGGTCCCCACACCAACAAACAGTGCTCCAGACATCAGCTGGGTGTCTTACAATTTATCTTGATTCTGATACATCTCCCCAAAGATGGTGTCAGGTTCCATAGGTTAAAGGTTCAGTCCCACAAGCTTGCCTCCACCTGCCCACTTCAGATGCTAATTCCAAGTCCAGGTTGTCACCTGTGCTTATGACCAACAGGCTACGAACTGGAGGTTCCGAGGAACCCCTCCCATTCAGGATGCCAATGACAAGTCTAGGTTGTCACTCAAACATTTGGCCAGTAGCAGAGGTTCCCGCAACCCTCTCCTTGGATTTGATTGCTAGAGTGGCTCACAGAGCTCAGAAAAACATTGTGCTTACTAGATTACAGGTTTATTACAAACAATATAACTCAGGAACAGCCAAATGGAAGAGACATAAGGCAAGAAGGAATGGTGAACTTCCATATTTTCGAATCTCCCTCTCCCCAAATCTCCATGTGTCCACAACACAGAAGCTCTCCAAGTCCCATTTTGGAGGGTTTTGAAGGAGACACCATTACAGACAAATGATTGATTAAGTCATCAGTAACTGGTTCAACCTTCAGCTTCTATCTCCTCCCTGGAGGTCAGGAAATGGGACTGAAAATTCCAACCCTCCAATCACATGGCTGACTTCACTGACAAGGAGCCCCCAGTCTTGCTTTCCAAAAGTCTCCTCATTAATATAAAAGACACCTTTGTTACTCTCCACAGGCTTAGGTAACTCCAAGGGTTTGGAGAGTTGTGAATCAGGAATCATGGACACAAAGATGAAATTTATATAAGAAATATATTTTGTTCATCTGAATGACCATATGTATATTTTTTTTACATATCACAATCCTGCAGGCTACAAAAGGAGCTGCTACCCTTAGGCAAAATCAGGAAGCTTCAATATGAGAACATTATCTGTTAATTGGCTAACTTAGTCACTGGCTCCAGAAACACACCTTCACCTGGTGTGTGACAGAAAAGATTGAATATACCATGCCCTGCTCTACCAAACCCAAGTGAGCCTTATTTGATTGGCAGAATCTAGACACAGTTGGGCTTCCCTGGTGGCCTAGACAGTAAAGAATCTGTCTGCATGCAGGAGATCTGGGTTAGATCTCTGGGTTGGGAAGGTCTTCTGGAGAAGGGAATAGCAACCCACTCCTATATTCTTGCCTGGCAGGTTACATACAGTCCATGGGGTAACAAAGAGTCGGACACGACTGAGCTACTAACACTTTCACTTTTTCAAACACAGTCACACCATTGTCAACCAGAGAATCTTGGAAATGTAGGTTTTAAGTTTTCTACCTCTCCATGCCTGGGGATAAAACATAATTTAAGCTAGTTGATTTTTAGTATCCACCTTTCTCAAGGAAAACATATTGAACATGTGTGTACAGCCTTTTCTGGGAAGAAAACACAGAAATTTGAAATGCATTTAGAGACTATATTCCCATCATAAAAATCCTTTGGTATATACAGAAAATGGATTTTAGTCAGACTGAAAACTATAATGGAAAAGAGAGTGAGTGAGTTAGTATTGATCCCCCCTGGAATGCATATGCTTTACATAAGTCTCTTAATTCTTGTAGCATTCATATGAGATGGTAAAAACTTTCCCTCTTTTGAATAAATGAAAAAAAAAAAAGCTGAAGCTTGGTTAAGTATCACAATCTGTCAACATTCAAAACACTGTTTAATTTCAAAATCTCTACTTAATCCCTTTTATGACATCTCAGACCACTAGACACTGTGGGACCTTAACTTACCTATTTTAGTGAAGTTATGGAAACCCTGTCCGTGATATTCTGACATTTATTTCACTCTTGTTGACGTAACAACACAATAGTATGAAGCTAAGATTGCTCTGTAAAGAAGTCAGAGTGCCAAATAATTAATGCCTTTTAACTATGGTGCTGGAGAAGACTCCCAAGAGTCCCTTGAACAGTAAGAAGATCAAACCAGTCAATCTTAAGGGAAATCAACCCCGAATACTCATTGGAAGGGCTGATGCCAAAGCTGAAGCTCCAGTATTTTGGTCACCTAATGGCAAACAGCCAACTGATTGCAAAAGTCTTTGGAGGATGCTGAGAAAGACTGAAGGCAGAAGAAGAGGGCATCAGAGGATGAGATGGCTGGACGGCATCATCAGTGCAATGAACACGAACTTGGGCAAACTATGGGATATGGTGAGGGACAATGAGGCCTGGCATGCTATAGTCTGTGAGGTTGAAAAGAGTTGAACGTGACTAAGTGACTTAACAACAACACCTGAGTGTAGGTTAGGGAACACAAACAGAGGCTATTCTTGAAGAAGGTCATTTTAGGACCTACACATCATCAAGGTGGAAAGGCTTTCGAGTATAAAGAATAACATGGTTTCCAACATACTGAAGCTATGAGCTGAGACATATTTCCATGGCAAAATTAGTTAAAGAAATTATACTTTATCCACCTTGATATTTCAAGAGTTTGACTCGCATTCCCACAGGACTTTGTAAACCTTCTAAAGTGGAAATGCTTGTATTTAACAAGTTTTCCTCAAATGGATGGACTAGAGAGTTGTGTGTGCATGTGTGCTATGTACCTGCATCTATGTCTGTCTACACAATACTTGCTCACAATCTACATACATGATGAAGAACAATTCTGACCTAACCCAACCACCTACCCATCAATCTACAGATATAATTAGATATGGTAGATGAAAGTGCTTTATAAAGGAAATACTTCAGAAAGCACATAGAGGCAAAAAATTCAGCCTATCTAAAGTCAGGTAGAAAGCAATCATATATACCTAATTGGAAAATAGAATTTTCAATATTCTTTGAGAGTGACAGTCAAATTGTTCTATTTTTCTAACTGTAGACTTAAACCTCAATGAAAGCACTTAATTAGACTCAGACCTACTAAAATGTCAAAATATACAGCAAGTTGCAAAATGCATGTTATTTCTGAATAAGATTAGCTAGATAATTGATGGAAGATTAATACCCAAAGAAAACTGTCTATAGGACTTTGTGATTGTACAAGACAATATTTTTTCATTTATGAAGACAACATCATGCATTTATTGAGGTTTCATTTAATTGTGGTCAACACACCTATAAATAATAACTTTATGAGACACAGCAACATACAAGTAGAACCAAATGAAGTTGTAATGTCTGAAATAAACTTAAAATTCACTGCAGTTTACTAGGAAAAAGTACTCAACTTTTAAGGAACCATTATCAAAGGATGAAATTACGACAAGAAAGTCTTAATAAACTTTTAATTTAGGAATTTACTTTTTTTTTCTTTCAGTGTACAGTTTACATTTTCTAATTTTCAATTCCTGATTATTTTGGTAATAATTTTTCATACTTCCTTTTGCATGTTCTCTCACTACTTCCCCCTCTCACTGCACAAAATAGCCAGACTTCTCTCTCTTTCTGCCTCTGTCCTCAGTTCATCTCAGAGTTCTGGGAGATAAGATTAGAGGCCTTGACCCCCCTGCTGTTAGAACAAGACCTCAATCTCTCACTGTCTCTATTTAATCAGGTCCCTATTTTAGCTGCCACAAAGCTGTCAACAAAACAAAACAAGTTATCCCCCATCAAGGGGTTAAATTGGATTTCACAGTATGCAAAGGTTCTTCTGAGCAAAATTCCACCTGCACCTTCCGTCAGGCAAATTACTTCTGACTTTTAATTTATTTCTCTAGGAAATGGAAAGGTATGGCATAACCAAAGTCAACAGGGAATAAAGTACAAGGTGTAATCAGGTGTTCACCAATCGCAGACTCCTTTCTCTGTCAGCTTTAATAACATTTCAGAACATACAGTTTATAGAATGCATGACATGTCCTCTCTGTTCTGAGTTTTATTTTGGACACGTCTGGTTAATGGCCCCCACAAGTGACAACTGACGTTTGCTTGATGCAACGGTGCCTGGAAGATGTGTATATTGTACATTAGGGCTCAATCTGAGAGTTGGAGAATAAGATTAAGTACTTGACTTTCTAAGTATAATGCCTAAACTGGGGAAGAAATCATATTTAAGTGATGGCATTCTTTGCTCTACAGGATTATGAATATCAAGAAGAGGGCTCTGTATTGAAACCCAGGGACATGTAATTTTTAGATAAGGTTGTTGTTTTGTAACCAGACCAGTTCATCAGGAAATCACTAAATAATTTAAACAACATGGTTTAATATAGTCCCTTTTCTAAAATTTAACTGAATATGAAGCTGTTTCTATTATTTAATTCCTCAAAATCAATATTAAGGGATGGAGGAGATTTATATAAATTCATAACTTTAAAAGTACACATTGCTATGGGGAAAATACAAACATTTTTGTCTCCAAAATTAAAGTCAAAAATGTTTTAAAGATACAAATTTAATAAGCATGCAGGGAATGCCTCTTCAATGAAAGAAAAAGGGGATAATGATGGAAAAGTTCATTTTCATTATAAATTAAAAATCAGTGATTTTTCTGGCAGTTTTTTTCCTGATATTATTTAACATTTAATTCAAGCTAGCTTTAAAATGAAACTGATATACCCCTGAGCAGTTTAGCCCTTTTATCCATTATAAAAGATTGTTGATTAATGCCATATTCCTATTCAGCAAATTCCAAATAATGAACTCAAGATTATTCATTGGATGGAGAATTAGGGGAAGGTTATTGGGCAAGAATAATTTTTTCAAGCTGTATATAAACAAACACTTTGGGCTGATCTAGTATAATTTGACTTCCAAATATTGTTTCATCCTGGTAATAGTATCACTGTTCCTTTAAATCAACTTCATGAAACTGACTCTAAATTTTGGATTTGGGGAGAACATGGGGTTAGGCTGAGTGTGTGGGAGGATCATAAGAAAAATATAATTCATTATACTTATTCTAATGATGGGCTCATTGAAACCTCAAATCACTGTGATGGACTAGTGAGGCCTGGTGTGCTGCGATTCATGGGTCGCAGAGTCGGACACGACTGAGTGACTGAACTGAACTGAACTGAAGCAGTGGGACTCATTTAGCAATGAGAATCTTCAATAATCACTCCTATATGGACTTCGAAGGAGGGTGCAAGAATAATAATTCTTGGTCTTTGAAATTATTACAGCCAACAAATCTCCATGTGGTTAAATCTATTTTGGATAGGATTTTATCTCACTTGCAAAGGAAAACAAAAATATGAAAAACCCAACCAAGTTAATCTACTGATCTCACGTGGAATCATAGATATATTTCTATTACCTATTCTTTTCTTCTCTGCCTGTTTCTTGTTACAAGAATTGACACCCAGTTCTTAGATTTCTCACCAAGATGCTCCATCTTGTGTACAGTTTCTTTTCACTTGTCCTCACACAGCAGAATAATTAAATCCTGAGATTAATGTTAAATTCAACAGTGATGAACTGTCTTTACTTATGCCATGCATCTATGCTTTTTTTTTTAACTTTATTTATTTATTTATTTTACTTTATTCTACTTTACAATACTGTATTGGTTTTGCCATACATCGACACGAATCCACCACAGGTGTATACGAGCTCCCAATCCTGAATCCCCCTCCCACCTCCCACCCCACAACGTCTCTCTGGATCATCCCCGTGCACCAGCCCCAAGCATCCTGCATCCTGCATCAAACATAGATCGGAGCCTCATTTCTTACATGATAGTATACATAAATCTGGATAGGATAATAAAGGTTAGGACTCTTACAAATAACATGTGATAGAGAAGTTTGGGCCACAAAGTTTATAACCAACCCAATGAACATATTTTTCCTATCTTACATTAACAAGTTATTAAACCATAAAAGTAAACCACAATGTCCTAAACAACACTGGAGAATATGCCTATAATGTTCTTTTTGCACTGCTCCCCTGGGTTACATATAAAAGTAAATGTGCAAACACCTATGAAGATTTTAAAAGTTAGTCATGTATAGAAAGAGTTAAATACTGATTATATTAAGTATCTGAATAAGCCTCTCTCCATCTTCCTCTCCCCCAGCTTTGGAATAAATATTTGCTTTTCTCTTCCTACTTCTTCAGCTCTCTATACAATGATCAAGCTCTATTTTCTACCAGGTTTATAGATAAGCGTTTCCCTTTAAATCTGTTCATCTCCTTTGTGATCCTGATGACAGAAAGCAATTGCACTAAGCCCTTAACTTAAGTCTGTTTGCATACAAATGGCGCCTTCCAGGCCTGATTTGCATTACCCAAGTAGGTTTGGTTTGGGAAATTCACTTTCCCTGAGACTCGCATGTGGGTCTCAATTTTCATCAAGGGGGAATCCATTAGTCTCCTTCATTTCCTGATTACTCGAGGCTTTATAAAGTAGAGAGGATTTAGCTTGCCTGTAAGATGAGCAGTCAGTCCATTTCTGCAAATGTGGTAAATTTTCCCTCTGGAACTGGCCACGAAGCCAGGTTCCTGGGCCACAATCTTTTGTCCTTTGATGGAATTGCTTTTAGTGAATTGGGCTTTGCAGTTCCATGGTCTTGCATTAAAGGGCACTTATAAAGGTAGACT
>SJYV01031749.1:4179-14221 GCA_006410875.1 Neotragus pygmaeus | reverse complement strand
CTATTTCTCACTTCCACTGTATAATCATAAGGGATTTGACTTAGGTCATACCTGAATGGTCTAGCGGTTCTCCCTACTTTTGTTAATATTGGCTGTCCATTTCCAGCTCTATAAATGATAACACAAACATTCTCTCAGAGTGGCATATTTGAAAGAAAATATGTTGAACAAAGGCTTTTGTATCCCCAGGAATGAAACATTATCAAAAGTTTATCACTTGTTATGAGAATTACTGCAGTTTCAGATCTAGGGGATTTATCTTCTACTTACACATAACTGCCCGCCCCCTAGTTCCCCACAAGAGGGCATCTCCCTTCATGAGCCAGCACCCTGGGTCATTCTTGCTACTCGCAATGTATTTTCAGGCTCCCCTGATCCACTCTGCCATTCTACATGGTTGGGTCAACCTTTCCTTCAAAAATTTGGGGTATCATTTTGATTTTCTGCCTAACTTAAGATACATTAGAGAAAGAGGCTAAACGTTGTCAGCATTGCTTTAAGAAGTAATAAGAACAGTCTCATTTCTGGGTCAGTTGTGAGCAGGCCTCCATACCTCCTCAATGACCTTCGAATGTTCAACTCGTCTACTTAAAAGAAAGCTTTGAATCCCTGAAGTTATGTATGATATGAATAGGAAGTGGCTGACACCTATACAGAAAACAGTGCTGGGTCTGGAGTTAATTTTTGACTTTTAACATTGTCACTTACTAGTTCTATGGCCCTGAGTAATTTAACCTTTTTAGGTCTCCACTTCTGAATATACATTGAGAATAAATAATACACATCCCCTCAACTTTAAAGGGTTGAGTAAGATAATGTAGATGAAAGTATTCTGTAGATTTTAAATCATAGAATGAATGAGGGTTTATATCAGTGTAGGCTCAGAGCCTCATATAGAGTAGGATCTCAATAAATGGGAACTGAATTGCAGGGTATGAAAGAGTCACCACTAATTCCTCTGGCAACTTGACGAGTAATCCAGGGGTGAGGGAGGGTGGGAAATCCCGTTGGCAGATTATACTTGGGTTTAGCATGCTCCAATCCGCTTTCTTAACTNGCAGACATTACTTTGCTAACAAAGGTCCGTCTAGTCAAGGCTATGGTCTGTCTCTTATACACATCTGTGAGGG
Organism: Neotragus pygmaeus; assembly: GCA_006410875.1. Lineage (NCBI taxonomy): Eukaryota > Metazoa > Chordata > Mammalia > Artiodactyla > Bovidae > Neotragus > Neotragus pygmaeus. The sequence continues at coordinate 13,091 of SJYV01031749.1, read as the reverse complement.
AGGGTGGGAAATCCCGTTGGCAGATTATACTTGGGTTTAGCATGCTCCAATCCGCTTTCTTAACTGACACCAGGATGGAAGTAATGAACTTCAACATCTAGTTATACGGCTCTAAGGAATCAGTTCAAATGACCAAACACAGGGAATGCGTGGGCCCCCTGGAAAGGCAAACAATAGGCCTGGCCTTAGTAAGTATCTGGCGAGGGCAGACGTCCAGCTGAGGGGCCGGGGAACTGCACCCCTTTCCCTCCCTCTCCTGTCCCCTCACCACCATCCTGCACCTGCCTGCCTGCCTCCTCCCCATGCCCGGGACCTGGGAGCCCAGGCTGGGTGCTTCTGGCCTCTTCCTTCTCTTATTCTGCTTGTACCTGTGGCTGGTTTCATTCACCTATGCACTTAATTCTTCTACTGTTCACTGTCACTCCTGGAGCTTTACCTCTCTGCTTTGAGGTCAGAGATGATATTTCAAGTGTCTTTTGAGTCCCCCAGCCCTTGTCTGAGGACCAAGTCTGCAGCAGGTGACAGCTGATGAGGAGCCCGGACACCTGTGAAGGTGAAGGGCTCTGATCCTGCAGGCTGCGGGCATCCGTCAAAGGACTGAATGGAGGACAAGGACCTGCTTAGCCCTGTCTGTCAGAAAGATGATCTTTAGGGCGGACTTGATGGGAGACTGGGAGAGAGCGAAGCCAGATTTTAAGGGAGGGACGGGACTTGCTGAGCAAAGACTCTTGTGTTTTGCTGAGTGCCCGGAGTAAGTGGGGGACTCAGGGAGAAGAACTGCTCAGCCCCATAGAAGGCAGGGTGCCTGGATTGTGGGCAGAGACGGGCAGAGGGCAAAGAGAGGGGCCGGCCGGATGGATGCTGAAGCTACCCAAGGAAGCCAGGCAGAAGAAGCTGGTGGGGCAGACAAGGGCTTTTAAGAAGAGAAATGCCTGGTCCTCAGCTTGAAGTCATCTGCGTTGTTTTCTCTAAGTCCCCTCCCTGTCCGCCCTCACATACATGATGACTGCCTACAATAGGACCATCTAACAGAAGCATCAAGTGGCCATCTAGGTGATTTTAAAATTTCTAGTAATAGTGCTAAAAAAATAAAAAGAAATGGTATAATTTTAATAATATATTTTATTTGACCCAATACATCCTAAATAGTGTCATGTAATCAATACAAGGGATTCCCTGGTGGCTTAGGTGGTCAAGAATCTGCCTGCAATGGGGAGACCTGGGTTCAGTCTCTGGGTTGGGAAGATCCTTTGGAGAAGTAAATAGCTACCCACTCCAGTATTTTTGCCTGGAGAATTCCATGGACAGAGGAGCCTGGCAGGCTACAGTCTGTGACGTCACAAAGAGTTGGACACGACTGAGGGACTAACATTAACAATCAATAAAAAATTACTGAGACTTTTCACTTTTTTTTTTTGGTACCAAGTATTTGGAATTTGGAGTGTATTTTACACTAACAGCCTTCTCAGTCCAGACTGTCCACATCCCAACAGCCAGCTGTGCCTGGCGGCTCCTGGACTGGGCAGTGCAGCCCTGGATTCCCCAGGGGCCTCAGGGTTGGGTGGGAGGTGGGCAGTTCCTATTCCCAGCTCTGTGCTGGGTGAGTCTCCCTGGTGGGGCTCTCACAGACTCAATGCCTCTAGCCCTGGACAATCTGACTCCAGTAATTCATCAGCCTCCCAACAACCAGAGGATTTAGGCCAGGTGCCCCATCTATGAGCACAAACATGTTCTTCTCTAGTTAGATCTTTTGAGAAAGGCTGGAAGAGTGCCCTGAAACTGCAAGGGAAAAATCTGGAGTACGAGTTTCTCCGTAAAAACTCTGATTTTACATGCGTGCCCATAGCTTCAAGGCATGGAGCAGGTGGGATTATCCCTGCCCCCACTCTTTTCATTATAAATGAACACGTTTAGTTTCGACAACCGTAATAAAGAGATTTCTCACACTAACAACACATCCCTACATTTTCACTTGATTTTATTGGTCAGAGATTGGATTTCATTTGTAATGATTAATCCTGAGACTCTGTGAGCACTTATATGCACTTGAATGCCATAAAATAAGGGAGCTGATGAAGAAGCAGAAATAAAGTATCTGCAAAAATAAACATCACAGGGTCATTTTTCTCTGGCTAAAGAATTCTCCAGAATCTCTGAAAAGATGACTTATGTGTGTGGGGACAGCCCAAACCAGGCACTTAGTAAACATGAGTCATCCGGAACTTAGCCCCGCCATGGAGGCACCCACTCCTCATAGCCTGGTGGCCCCCGCCCCCACCCCAGCAGTTAGCCATCCAAGCCCACTGAAACAAAACTGATTGCTTTTTTAGTGAGGGCTGTGGATAAAATTCTCAAATGAATTGCCTGAGAAGTCAATCTGACATATGATCAACTAAAATCTTGACTTCTCAGAAGAACTATAAAAAATTTCATTAACATCACACCAATCTCCAACGTCCTCCTGCCAGCATCCTATCATTTAACAGCATCAAGTCTCAGGTGGTTTATGCACAGGATGCTAAAATGACTGCATCTCAGCCAAATAGTAAGCAACTGTAAGCCAAGTTTATCGTGTGCTGCTGTCATTTAAACTTTAAGTTGCGTTCCATAGAGAAGGTATTATGCATTTCATAATCCAGGGGAATGCCAGCAACATGCACAGTTATATCTGTCCCACTTTGTTTTCTACGAAAGAAAGAGAATCAAGTTTGCTTGTTACTGTTCTACACTTTTCTCCCTTATGCGCCACACACGTGGTCTCTGGAAGCCCAGAGCTTGGACTAACGAAAGGTCTGCACGTGATATGACACAGCGTGTAATTTCTATGTTCTGGAGGGATTACTGACGGCCACGGAGAGGGAGGTGGCCAGCCTCTCTGCTCTCTTTGCTCTTCTCTTCCACCATCTATTTCTTCTGAGATCCCTGCCCTGCTATGGAGATTTGAAGGTGTTAGGTCTCTCAACTCAATTTTTCTTCCCACCTCCAGGAAATAAAGTCCACCTGGCTCTTTCGAAGTAGAGACTGGAAGAAGGAGGGGAAAGCAGATGACGGGTACGTTTCACAAGAGTTCAGGTCAGGTTCCTGTGGATCTGCGAATTCTCAGTGCCACGTGGGGTCCTGCCAGACATGCAGCTGAGCAGACCTGTCTGTGGCATGAGATGGCCTTCTGCCCATCCCTGACCTACGTGTGGGAGTGGTGTGTGTGTGTGTGATGTGTGTTTGGAATTGTGGATCTTCTACCTTGAAAGAGACTCTCCAACTCAAAGACCAACAATTAAGAGCCCAGAGTTTTTACAGAGAAAGAAAATATGGAAATTTCAGGTCTACAAGGAAAATGTGGTAAGAAAGAGCAATGAATAAGATGATGAGTTATGCTTCCAGACATACCTCTACTGTAAAGGCTACTTTTGTTTTAAATAAGCCCAAGGCATTCTGTTCTGAAAGAAAGGTCCTTGGGATGAATGTAAGAGAAAAAATAGGTCCTAGTAAGGATCCAAGTCCTGATAACTGTTTTCAGGGTTTGGCAGCTCTGCCACATGTTCAGAGCTGATGACTGGTAGATTTGAGGATCTGAATTCTCCTCCTAGTTCTGATGTTAACTATTTAGCCATAAACTTTCTTGTGGCTTCTTTACAATGTGAATAAAGAACCCAATTCCCAATCTTCTTTATAAATTGTTGAAGAAAATGTGATAAAGTGTTTTGAAAGTCATTATTTTATTGACATAAATGCAGTAGTAAACAGATACCTGACTATGAATTTGCATGCCATCAATATATCTACTGCCTGTGTGGCAAGGTCTCATCTCTAACATTCTATGTATATTTTTTTCCTCTAAAACTTCTCTGTATATTCCTAGCCTGTTCAAAATAGAATTTCAAGTGTGTATCATCTGTAGGACTGGGCAATGCTATGTTGTTTCTGGACCCAACCCAAAGTTCCAAGAACCAGACCATCTCTAAACTTCTTCCCAGTTTGAAAACTCATCTAATCTAAGCAACAACAATCTCTAGCCAGGAACCTCTCCTCTTTGCCTTTGGACTATTATTTTAGCAGCTTATTATTATTATTTTTTTTAAAGCTCATTTCCCCGTCCCATGGCTACGTGTCTCCTGACACCACTAATGATGGAGTGCTGGGGCCAACCTGGGCATCTCTTCCCTGCTGACTGTCCAAGAGTCAGCCTGTGACTCACACCTTGGGCTATCCAGCACTGGGGTGCTGTGTGGCTGTCACCATAATGTTTACAGGATTTGGAAATTCCACCTCAAGCTCTGCTCCAAGGGTGTTGATCCTGGCTAGCTGCTTTCATGAAAAACAATCCAAGCACCCTGGCTCACTTGGGGAATCTGGCATTCTTGAGCTTTTGATACTGAGACAGTGGAAAACTTTATCAGTATCCATGCTGCCAGTAATTTTGATCCATTTGAGCACTTAATCTTTTACACATTTACCCAGCAATTTCCAAGGCTTGCTACAGATGAGAGTTAGCACTCTTTTGCTAGAAGAGAATACCTCATGGTTCTGACAGACATGTTAGTAGACAACATGTGAGAAGGTTTTAGACATTTAGGCATCAGCATTTTATAATGTCCATCATAGAGCCCTTGTATATGTTCTGTTGGAATTACACTTGGCATTTCATTTTCTTTGAAGCAACTGTAAATAGTATTGTATATTTTAATTTGGTTTCTACTTGTTGTCAGCATATAGAAACTTAACTGATTTTTGTGTGTTGATCTTCTATCCTGTAATATTATAGAACTTGTTAATTAGTTCTATTTGATAGGTTCTTTGGGATTTTCTATATAGACAAGCATGTTGTCTTCAAATAGACACAGTTTTACCTCTTCTTTTGCAATATATGTCTTATACTTATTTTTCTTGCCATATTTCAGTGGCTAGAATTTCCAGTATGACACTGAATCAGAGTGGTGACAGTAAGCATCCTTATTTTGCTTTCAATCTTAGAGGGACAGCATCCACTCTTTCACTATTAAGTATGATGTAAGCTGTGGTATGCAAATGTTCTTTGCGAGGTTGAGGAAGTTCCCCTAGAGTACTGAGAATTTGTATAATGCATGAGTGTTAAATTTCATCAGATGTTTTTTTCTACATCAACTGACATGATCATATGCCTTTTCTTCTTTAGCCTGTTGCTATAGTTGATTACACTGGTTGATTTTTGAATACTGAATCAGCCTTGCATACTTGGAATAAATCCCACCTGGTCATGAGCGTGGTCTTTTTATACAATGTAAGATTTAAGTTAACATTTTCTTAAACCTTTTTTTAAATGTCTAGTTCATGGGAGATATTGGTCTGTTATTTTCATTTTTGTTTTGTCTTTGCCTGGCTTTGGCATCAGGGAAATGGCCTCATGTGATTTGGGAAGTGATCCCTCCTTTTTCTTTTTCTGGGAGAATATATAAAATTAATGTTAACTCTTCTTTAAATATATGGTAAAATTTTGCAGTGTAACTATCAGAGCCTGGAGATTTTTTTTTTCAGGGGGGAAGCAAATTTTAAACAACAAATTTCTTAACTAGTTACAGGGCTATTCTNCGTGCGGATGGGTGAGGTCAGGTTTGGACCTGACTCAGGAGGAAGGAAGGAGAAATTCAAGGGGGTGATCTCGAGTGGCGGGTACACTAGGGGTGGGTACCCGCGTCCTCCCATCTTTCCTTCCTCGTCCCAGGACCCCCGCCCCCCCAGGACTCTCCACGGAGGGTGATCCGACAGAGGACCCTGGCCGCCCTGTCACCTTCTCACAGGTCTCAGTGTCTGTGGGGGCTTCGGAGAGGGTGCCGGCCCTCCACGTGTGCTGCCTTCCCTGTGAAGCGGTCTGCCCTCTCCGTAGGGAGCAGAAGGCACTCCCTGTGCTCCGGGGCTTCAGGATGGGCTGTGGGGAAGGCTGATCGGCTCTGGCTCTCTCTGAGGACGTGGAGGGGAGCACTCAGGGCATCGGAGCAGAGACAGGGAGTGCCTATGGTTTGGCAGAAAGGTCTCTGGCCTCGAAGCGAGCAGCTCTGCTTTCTAGTCTGGTTCAGAGATTCATGAGTTTGGTGTCATTGGGAGGGTCCCTCGGCCCCAACGTCTTAGTTCCCGGACGTGTCAAGTGATGCGTGCCTGCCTTTCAGCCACCCAGGGTGGTGAGAAGGGCCGCGAGGGTTCTCCACGTGACAGCCCAGGGCAAGTGCAGCCCAGGAGTCACGCGACATCACTGTTGATAACGAGTACCGTAGTCCTTACGCTCAGGCTGTAGGTATCTGGGTACCGACGGGGTTGTGAGCAGTCGCAGCTGGAAAAGCTGTGAATCTGAGAGCTGAGGTCAGGCGGGGCAAAGCCCGACATCTGTGAGGTTCTCCCAGGCCCTCCAGCTCATTGGAGGGTGTGGAGCACAGTGGTGAGTGTGGAGCCCTGGATAAAGGGGGCAGCTTTGAACGTATTTAGAGAAGGGAAGAAGACTGGGGGGAGGGAGGGGAGCCTGGAGGTGGCGGTTCCCCAGGCTTAGGATGAGCCATTGACTGGGGCCTGCGGGTGGGGCCCTTCTGCCCTCTGTTTAGGAGGCCGAGTGGCAGTGGGAGGGCTGTGATTTAGGAGAATGTCTTGGGCGAGGTGCCCCGAATCCCCTGTGTCTTGTCATTTTCCAGCTGCTCTGACCTTGAGCATGTCCTGCCTCCCCTACATTCTACTTCCTTCATCTGGGGATCACAGTACCTGTCTCACAGGGTCGCTGTGAGGATTGAGTGAAGTCATAGAACAGCCTGGAAATAGAAGGTGCTCAATAAATGTCACTTAAATCTGAATTTCTCTCCCATCCATCTCATTTATGGCGTTTGCCGGCAATATTCCAGAGCCTCTTGACACATCCATGTGGGTCCACGCCCGGGCTCAGTATTCGCCTTCCTTCTTGTGGAGACAGACTCTGCGACCATGCCTGTTTCATGTCAAAAACCTGTATTCTCGGTCCAGACCTGCCTGTCTGTGTCCAGTTTGCCTCTGCATATCAGGTAGCGTGGGTTTTGTATGGAACGTAGGTTCTTAGGAAGGAACTCAGAGTTCGAAAGCAACTTTATGGGGAAACTTCTAGAAGCGGAGATCTTTTCATGGGTGTCAAAATCCCATCCCTGGAAACGGAATCTAGTGTGTGGATCTGGGCGGCATTGGGAGGGGCTCATCCAGCTGACCTCTGCCTCTGGGGGGTGTTGTCGGCCCCATCACAGGGCCGGCGAGCTCACCTGTAGGATGAGACAGGTGCAGAGAGCAGGCCTCTCCAGGGAGCCAAGCAGGGTGCAGGGGAATGCTGACGTGGAACCCGCGTGGGGCAGAAGGCCCTGCCGGGTGGGATGCACAGGGGGCCTCAAGGGCCACCAGCACATCCCCGTTGGGTGGGGACTCTCAGATGGTCCTCCGTATAGCCTCTCCTATTCCTAAAGTTCTTCGGCTCACAAAGTCACGGGTTGCACCTCCACTTGAAGACTGACAGCCGCCTGCATGTGTTGACAGCCCCCTGGGCTTTCCCACCGTACTTCCCCCTACTGCGCCGGGATCCAGCCCTCCTTAGTGCTTCCACTTCTGCAACACCCATCATCTCTTGCCTGGAATATGATAAACACCTCCCAAGGTGTCTCCCTGCTGCTGCCCTTGCTCAGAGGTACCAGGCGGCCCTTTCCTGACTACTGATTAAGAGCTGCCTGCCAACCTCACCCCTCATATATTCCTGGTCTCCCCCATCCTTTTCATTTTCTGCTTAGCACATCAGACTATATTTTTCAGTTCTTTTTTTTTTTTTTATTGGAGCACAATTGCTTTACGATATACTGTTGGTTTCTGCGGTACAGTGAAGTGAATCAGCTATGTGTTTACATATATTGCCTCCCTCTTGAGTCTCCATCCCCTCCCCAACCCAGCCCTCAGGTCACCACAGGGCACGGAGCTGAGCTCCCTGGGCTGTACAGTAGCTTCCCTCTGGCTATCTATTTTACATCTGTGTCAACTCTCTCAGTTCATGCCACCTTCCCCTTCCTCCACTGTGTTCACAAGTCCACTCTCTACGTCCGTGTACCTATTGCTGCCCTACACATGGCTTCATCAATACCATCTTTCTAGATTCCATACATTTGCGTTCATATGTGACATCTGTTTTTCTCTTTCTGACTTCACTGTGCATGACAGACTTCTGTCTTTCTTTGTGGTCATCTCCTCGTCCTCAAGTCAGAGTGTAAGCTGTCTGAGGGCAGGGGTTTTTTTATCTTTTTTTTTCCTTCTGGTTTTGTGCAATGCTCTAAGCCCAGTAACTTAGATCACATGACTAATCTGTGATCTTTAGAAACTGTCGTCAGTCTTGGAATTACTGTCCATCCTCTCATCAAGTTTTCCTTGATGCCAATGCCAACCCTGAGGATACCTTGTCCTGGACGTTCTGGCCGCCCTGCTGTCCTGTCCCCTCCTGTAGTGGATGCCTGTCCTTCCTGAGTGGTTAGATATCCCGCCCTGCACTTTGTTTGGGTCAATCTGGTAAGTGTAATGACTGGGGACCTGGTCATATACCCCTAACCCCTTTGCCCAGCACAGATCTAGTCCATAATAGAAGATGCTCAATAATTTTGTTATCCATTCCTCTACTGGCAAATGTTTTAATCAATGCTGTTGACAAATGAGTAAAATTCAACCCTGGGGGACTTCCCTAGTGGCCCAGTGGCTAAGAGTCTACAGGGGGTGCCAGTCCGATCCCTGGTTGGGGAACTAAGATCCCAAATGCTGAGTGACAACTAAGCCAATTTACTGCTGCTTGGAGAAAAAATTCTTGCACCCTGTAACGAAGATCCAGTGCAGCCATATGTACACATACATACATATATTCAGCTCTGAAATGACCTGGTGCAACCACATATATATATATATATATA
>SJYV01031746.1:10850-36786 GCA_006410875.1 Neotragus pygmaeus | reverse complement strand
GGGGGAGGATGGTTTTCAGATGACAAGAGAAGAGTTGGAGTAAGGAGCATGTGATTTTCAAAACAGTCACTCATTAGGGACTTGCCTGAATCTGCTCTATTGGGCCCCTCTGTGTATCACTAAGACAGAAACTTCATTCTATAAACTTCTTACTACAAAACGATTAGAGGCATAACAAATATAAGAAAGAAGAGGGTCATGAACCCTATATTTCATCATCAGCATCAATAACTACAAAACTAACCTCTTAGTCCCACAGGTTTTCATAGGCCAAAGACTGTGCAATATCAAAGTGGTGGACAATTGAGTTCCTGGTGAAGATATTCTTGACTTACATCAGGTCTTTCTCTTCTTGCTATGTTCTCACTTGTAGTGGAGAAAGGAAAGGAGGAAGAGGGAGAATAAGAAAGAAAGAGTGAGAGGATAATCCCATCATGAGTGACCACCATCAAAACCCCATGTCAACCTGCATACCTCTCAATGGCCCTACTTCCTAATATCATCACATTGGGAGTCAAGGGTGGACACAGTTCAATCCATAGCAGCTATGCAGTTTTGTTTTTAAATCAAGACTGAGCATCATTTCATTCTCTATTTTACTCCTTATTCATTTTTCCTGGGGTGATTTGGGACAAGGTGAACATTTCACAAAATATACATAATGAGGATTTGGGATAAAATGATAGGATGTAAAAAAAATGTTCATTTGTTCCCAATAAAATTAACATCTAATATCCAGTCCATGTACAAATTTCCCTGATTGTCAAAAAGCAATTTTCATAGTTTATTGAAAGAATGTAGTCACATGTTGNGATTTGGGATAAAATGATAGGATGTAAAAAAAATGTTCATTTGTTCCCAATAAAATTAACATCTAATATCCAGTCCATGTACAAATTTCCCTGATTGTCAAAAAGCAATTTTCATAGTTTATTGAAAGAATGTAGTCACATGTTGCACTTGGTTGTTCTTCAAGACTAAATAGCTGTGCCTCTCTCAATTTTAATGCCATTTATTTGTTCAGAAACTGGGCGGAAGCAGGGTGGTTTGTCTTACACAATGTCCCACTATTGGGTTTAGAGCAGGAGTCCACAATATCAGCTCAGTGGGTCAGGACCAGTACCAGTCCTTGGTCTATTAGGAACCAGACCTCCACAGCACCAGGTGAGCCACACGCCAGTGAGTGAGGCTTCAACTGTATTATAGCTGCTCTATGTCACTCCCTCTTCACCCCCAGAAGGGACAGTCTATCTTGTTTTTCTGGAATGTTTGTAGTTATATAACCCATGCTTAACAGAAACAAAAATAGCATAAATATTGATGATTATTTTCCTTTCTCAGTGCTCAGAATGATGAGTTGGTGCCCTAGCAATCTATCACAGTTAAAATTGAATATTAAAAAACTAAGATCATGGGATCCAGCCCCATCCTTCATGGCAAATAGAAGGATAAAAGGTGGAAGCAGTGACAGATTTCTTCATCTGAGCTTCTAAAACCACTATGGATGGTGCCTGCAGCCATGAAATCAGAGGATGTTTGCTTCTTGGCAGGAAAGCTATGAGAAACATAAACAGTGTGTTCGGAGGCAGAAACATCATTCTGCCCAACAAACTGGTAGATGTTTGGCCTTTTCATTTGGGTTCCTAGACTTTCTGTCCTGTCCCCAGTGGGCTTCAAAGTGCCTTAGCTTTCTGGTCCTTCATGATTCTCAAGATTATTTTCTGCATTTCTTTACCCAGTCCTGAAATCAGCCATCTCTTTAAGAATCCATGCATCGTCTGATGAGAAAAGGAATTTAGAAGCTAGATGTTAGACCTCAGAATAGTCACTGTTATCAAGCTGCCATTGCTTGTAGGCTTTATATTGGTCAGAGTAGGAAGTTCACATTTTCCTTAAAATATAAAATAAATATAATTAGTTGATACAAATTTATGCTTTCAGTTCAAGATTTAAGACAGCAAGGTTTGAATTAAACTTCTTTATGTTATGTGTGAACCTCTTCTTCTAGCCACTGAAAAGATTATTTCAGAACATTAGTATTAATTATTGTCTTGCTTTTACCTATTAACATGCATACGATTATGTCACAATAACAAGAGCAATATGAGGAACAATAAGTTGAATATAGTTTCAGATTTCTTTCCTGTTTTTCTTTTGATTTCTTTGGTTTTGTTTTGGATGGGCAGTATTTTTGTTTTTTTGTTAGAAGATATTCTACTCTGAATGTAGTCATAATTCTGAATTTTAAAGCCACTTCATTAATGTATTGTTATGGGCAGCTAGTCACCAACTTGATTCAATTATATTTAACAGACTTTGCTCTCAATTTGTTCAGTTCAGTTCAGTCCTTTCAGTTGTGTCGGTCTCTTTGCAACGCTACTGACTGTAGCATGCCAGGCTTCCCTATCCATCACCAACTCCTGGAGCTTACTCATGCTCATGTCCATCGACTTGGTAATGCCATCCAAACATCTTATCCTGTCTTCCTTTTCTCTTCCTGCCTTCAATCTTTCCCAATAATCAGGGTCTTTTCCAATGAGTCAGTTTTTCCCATCAGGTGGGCAAATAATTGGAGCTTCAACTTCAACATTAGTTTTTCCAGTGAATATTTCAGGACTGATTTTTTTTAGGATGGACTGGTTTGATCTCTGTGCAGTTCAAGGGACTCTCAAGAGTCTTCTTCAACACCTTAGTTCAAAGGGCATATATGTGTGTCATTTGTCAGTGACGTCATATTCCCCCTGTTGGGATTTAACCACCAGAACTGAACTTAAACAATGTGCAAAAATGAGTGTTAAGACACAGTGCCCCATCTACACACATCTGGTGACTAGGAGAGGCTGCTATTGTATTCAAGGGACAGTCATGGATAGATTTCATGCAGGAAGAGGCCCTGGGAGTCCTGGATGAGTCTTTAAATATGATTGTCTCTACTTTGACTGCCACAGTTGTTTTGTCTTCTTTGATTGGGAAGACATAAAAAAAATTTTTTTTTGTATATTTGGTTTGGCAGACAAAATTTTTCACAGCATAGACCCTATGAGGAAATTATATCAGAAATATATCCATTTATCTTCAGCAGTCAAATTTGTTGGTTTATATATCCCCAGTGATATTTCTTTATAAATAGAAAGGAAACACACATGTTCAGTATGCCTACAGTCTCTTTGTAAATCAACCAACATGAATTAAATTCCTCTCTGTCCCCTCTGCACTCCCAACTCTGGGCAAGACATAAAAACCTGCAGAGACTGAAGGCTTATTCCACCACATTGCTGTGGAGATTTCATTCCCACTGATTCTTTTTTGGAAAAAAAAAAATCAGTTGCTAATATTAAAATTGGTACATTGTACATAAATATCCAACTTCTGACTTCTCTTGAAAACATGGCCAACTTGCCTGCTTTCCAGCATGGTTGAAGTGTAGGAAAGGCTGCTCCCAGTGCTGTGCTGGGAAGGTCCTCTGCTGCCCAGGGTCCAACATGGCAACCTAGTCCTAGTATCATTTCTCATGCCTCTTGGGGCCATGAGTTTGTGAGAACTAAACTGATAGCTATCTTAAGATAAAGACTACTTTTGTCTTGATCAGCTTTGACTTTGAAGCCTTTAACCCAGAACCCAGAACACACTACTTCCTTGTACATTTTTTAGATGATATAAAATATCTTGTGGATGCATATGACATTTCTTCCAATACTGAAACCATGCAATTGAAGTACTACTCTGCCCTAAATCTTTGATGCAGATTGGCATCATAGATGCCCCTGATATCTGCCATTAGACCCACTACCTAGAGCCAGTTGTATGTTCCTGGGCTGTCCGTGAAATCTTCACTTTGCCATTTGACAACTTATCCTCCTAGCAATCTCCTCTCCAATGAAGACAGCAATGCATATCTCATGAAGTGGCTAGGAAGATGACATGAAACCACAAATGTTGAGCATGGCCCTTAGTATCCATTTTCATGATGTTTCTTAGTTTTTTTTCTCCAAGTAGGCAAGGTTCTCCATCTTCTTAGATGTCCATACAGATCAGTTTGATTTTCCAACCGAGTTCAAGGAAGTGATTGTAGTTCAATTCTCTGTATTCTGAGAAGCTTCAAAGTCCACTCACCAAGGACACTGATGAAGGTAAACATTTTACCAAGAGCTTTGTGTTTTTTTCAGACATATTATTGGCCTAAAGGGCTAAACTTGGGCATGTCAGGGCATATATAACTAGGGACTCACAGTTACCATTACATACTAAGAACCTGAGCTTTGCTGAGTACACAGAGCCAGGAAAGAAACATGAAGTGGCTTGTGTTCCTCGACCTGGTGGCCTTCTCAGATTGCAGATTTATGTAAGTATGGAGACTGTAAGCCACATCATCTTCCTTTCTGTGATTTTTCTTTTCATCTGATTATTCTATTCATCAGTTTTAGAAGGGAATGGAATATTTCCCTGACAATCTTAAAGTCAACCCCTACTTATTGATAAGTACATTGCTATATGAACTGTGGATCCCAAGGTTCTTGATGTAGATTTGCATAGCTGTACAAATCTTGGGGTCCAGTCATGTCATGACCTATTGAAATTGGAACTCCTTGCAGTTGTTCAGTGCACAGTCAGTGCAGATGTCAGTGTGGTCCTGTGGAATAGCACATTTCTACATTTTATTTAGTATGTTCTCTTTTTTCCCTCTATACTTCAGTGTGTATATGTCTATGTCTGCATCTCTATATCATTATCATTTATCTCTCCATTTCTTTGGAAGACTCTGAGTGTCTTTCTCTATGTGTTGTTTTCCTTTAAATTTCATTTGACTCATCCTTCCTTCTAGAGCCTGTACTTTTCCGTAACTTGCTCCTTATTTCCTGGATTCTTTTTTCAACTATCTCTTCTCTTTCAACTGGGAGAAAGATTGAGAGACCTACTTATAAAATGTGACCACAGCCATTTAACAAAGCTTTTCATTTTAAATTACTCCTTTGTAAAAGAGAATAGAAATCCCCCTTCTACCTCCTTCTCTGAGCTTCTATGAGAAGGATACAGTGGGATGGCAACAGTAATGCTACTGGCTGTCATTGTTGACTTCCTATTTATTAGGCACCTTATAGCCATCATTTCACTTATCCCCAAGATGTCCTATTTGGAGGGTTTAAATCATTACATTCCACCATTTTACTGAGGCGAGATGGAGACCCCACATATTCATATGGCCCACCCAACATTACAGAACAGAATCTTTATTCAAATCTGTGCCTTTGCCATGGGATATGTATAAAATTCTGATGATAAGGTGACTCATAAAAATGATTGGAAAATACACAGGGCCATTGCAATGCCGGTTATTTCTTAACACTGACAGCTAATTGTAGCTTCTTCTTTGTCAAGTGCTTGATGAAAGAATACCTCTAACAAAAGTGAAGATCATGAGAAATACCCTCAGTGAAAAAAACATGCTGAACAATTTTCTCAAGGAACATGTTTACAGACTGTCCCAGATTTCTTCTCGTGGGTCAAATATAACTATTCACCCCCTGAGGAATATCATGGATGTGATGTTTGGGAGGATGGTGCTCCAAAGCAACCCTGGTGCACCTAGCTTAGTACTGGGGCTGATCTGGAGGTGGCAGGTGGTATGTCAGGGCTGGGGCTCCTACAGGAGGCAGAAAACCTGGGCAACAGAGGCCCCATCCCGAGGAGAAGGCACTATCATCTTCAAATCTTGGTCTTGGTGACTGGGCCCAGAAATTACCAGGTGGCAGATAAACATCCATTTCTCTGTCAAAGACGTGTCATTAGTTTGATGGAGACCATTCCTTCTGAGGAGAAGGCAATGGTGACCCACTTCAGTCCTCTTGGCTAGAAAAACCCAAGGATGGAGGAGCCTGATAGGCTGTAGTCCATGGGGTCGCTAAGAGTCGGATACGACCCAGCGACTTCACTTTCACTTTTCACTGAACTGAATTGGGGAAGGAAACGGCAACACACTCCAGTGTTCTTGCCTGGACAATCCCAGGGATGGGGGAGCCTGGTAGGGTCTTGTCTATGGGGTTGCACAGAATCGGACATGACTGAAGTGATGGAGGAGCAGCAGTAGCAGATCCTTCCGAAGTAAGGGTGACACCCAGTTACAGATGAAGAGTGAACCATCTCTGATCAAGAGGTAGAACCAACTGCAAAGCAACTGTGGATCCCCAGGGGGGAGGAATTCAGTTTCCACAGATGCAAGAACCACAGCAGTAAAAAGTTACTGAATCCGTATTCCGTGTAAGGCCATCAGAATCTAACACAGTGCTTACTGTTTTTAAATTAGAAAAGGGCTTATTTTATCTTCAAGGATGTCCATGCCAGCCTGAGAGATAGGCAAAGAGTAAATACATGTCAAGTGAAAGGGTCACCTGTGTGGTGTTGATCGAATGTGGTCTGATTTGGAGGGAGTGGCTGGGGTTGAACAAGAAGGACCTCCTGGAGAAGGGGGTACAAAGGCTGGGTTTGAAGAGACTACAGAGCTTCTCAAATGAAGGCACCAGGACTTCCCTGTGTGTCCAGTGGTCCTGGAGGCCCAGTGGTTATGCCTCTAGGCTTCCCATGCAGGAGGTACTACTTCAACGACTGGCCATAGAATAAATATCCAGCATACAATATAGCACAAGAAAAAAAAAATCAAATGCAAGCACCTCTGTGATCAAAGGCTGTGAGCTGCACAGTGGTTAGAATGTGAACTCAAGAGATATGTGGCACTCAGAGGGAGGCAGCAGTGTGGCAATAGAGGGTAGCCCATTTTGCACTAACTCACTCCCTCCTTCTCCCTTTAGAAGCTCTACATGGGTAACGACATTATTGGAACACCCCGTTAGGAATTCTAGGCTTTGTTTGACACAGGCTCATCTGACTTGTGGGTGCCCTCCCTCTTTTGCCCCAGTCCAACCTGTTGTGAGTACAGACACTCCATACCTGGACCATCCTTCACTTGCCCTGCTGCCCTGTTTTCCACCCTTGACAGCTGATGACACTCATCTCTTGTGTCTGCAGCTACACAAGTTAGGTTTAGACATTACAAGTCTTCCACCTTCCGCCCTACCAAAAAGACCTTCAGCACCGTCTATGGATCTGGGAGCATGAAGGGGTTTCTTGCACTTTTTGGGTAACTTGTAAACAGAAGCTGAGTCAGGACTGGCTATGGAGTGACCCCTGCTTACAAAACAGATGCAGGACCATCTGGCAGGACACTTCCTAGCCTAACTCCCATAGATATTGAACATCTTAACCGAAGGATCATGTCTCTGGGGAGGCAGTGCCCGTTGTGATACACGAGCAAGCAGATTAGCTAACACAGAGAGTGACTTGATGTTTGGACTTGGAGCTCCTCTGCCCATGAGCAGTTCAAGGTTCATTTTGCTGGGAGCAAGAAGACGGGATAAAAGCACCCACTTTTTTGTTGACAAACTGTTCCAGGCACTCTCAGGTAATAATTGCTTTAATCTGCAACAACCCCACACAGCAGGTGGTCTGATTAGCTCATGAGACATATGAGGAAACTGAGGTACAGACNGAGGATGAGATGGCTGGATGGCATCACGCACTCGATGGACATGAGTCTGAGTGAACTCTGAGAGATGGTGGTGAACAGGGAGGCCTGGCATGCTGTGATTCATGGGGTCGCAGAGCGTCGGACATGACTGACTGAACTGAACTGAACTGAATGGGACAGGATGCCATGATCTTCGTTTTTGGAATGTTGAGTTTTTGTTTGTTTGTTTTGTTTTAAATTTCCTTTATTTCAATCTCTTTTTATTTTACAAGCCAATAAATACATACATAAATGTCCACAGAAATGGAATGTTGAGTTTTAAGCCAACTTTTTCACTCTCCTCTTTCATTTTCATCAAGGAGCTCTTCAGTTCCTCCTCACTTTCTGCCTTAAGGGTATTGTCATCTGCATATCTGAAGTTTTTGGTATTTCTCCCAGCAATCTTGATTCCAGCTTGTGCTTCACCCAACCTGGCATTTTGCATCATTTACTCTGCATACAAATTAAATAAGCAGGGTGACGATATACATTCTTGACATACTCCTTTCCTAATTCAGAGCCAGTTCAGTGTTCTATGTCAAGTTTTAACCATTGCTTCTTGACCTGCATACTGATTTCTCAGGAGACAGGTAAGGTGGTCTGGTATTCCCATCACTTTGAGAATTTTTCAGTTTGTTGGGTTCCACACAGTCAAAGGCTTTAGCGTAGCCAATAAGTAGATGTTTTTCTGAAGTTCTCTTGCTTTTTTGATGATCCAACAGATGTTGGCAATTTGACCTCTGGTTCCTCTGCCTTTTCTAAATNTTCAGTTTGTTGGGTTCCACACAGTCAAAGGCTTTAGCGTAGCCAATAAGTAGATGTTTTTCTGAAGTTCTCTTGCTTTTTTGATGATCCAACAGATGTTGGCAATTTGACCTCTGGTTCCTCTGCCTTTTCTAAATCCAATTTGAACATCTGCAAGTTCTCAGTTCTTGTACTTTTTAAGCCTTGCTTGGAAAATTTTGAGCATTACTTTGCTAGCATGTGAGATGAGTACAACTGTGTAATAGTTTAAATATTCTTTGGCATTGGAATGGAAACTGACCTTTTCTAGTCCTGTGGCCACTGCTGAGTTTTCCAAATGTGCTGGCATATTAAGTGTAGCACTTTAACAGCATCACCTTTTAGGATTTGAAATAGCTCAGCTGGAATTCCATCACCTCCACTAGCTTTGTTGGTAGTGATGCTTCCTAAGGCCCACTTGACTTTGCATTTCAGAATGTCTGGCTCTAGGTGAGTGATCACACCATCGTGGTGATACAGGTCAGGAAGATCTTTTTTGTACACTTCTTCTGTGTGGCCTTGCCACCGCTTCTGCTTCTGTTAGGCCCATACTCTTTATGTCCTTAACTGTCCCTGTCTTTGCATAAAATGTTCCCTTTGTTTCTCTAATTTTCTTGAAGAGATCTCTAATCTTTTCCATTCTATTGTTTTCCTGTTTCTTTGCACTGATCACTTAGGAAGGCTTTCTTATCTCTCCTTGCTATTCTTTGGAACTCTGCATACAGATGGATATATCTTTCCTTTTCTCCTTTGCCTTTTCAGTTGTGTCCAACTCTTTGTGACTGTAGCCTGCCAGGCTCCTCTGTCCATGGGATTTTTCAGGTTAGAATACTTGAGTGATTTGCCACTTCTTTCTTCAGCTGAGCTTCCCAACCCAGGGATCAAACTCACATTTCCTATATCTCCTGCATTGCAGGTGGATTCTTTATGTGCTGTGCTACCAGGGAGGCTCTACCAATAGTATATATCTCAACAAAGAAGACTCTTGCATCAACCTGTTGTTATAGCCATTATCTTTATGCTGATACTACATGTAGGTACAAATGTCTAAGTATGTGGTTAGCTATTCTAGCTTAGTTGTGACCACGCATTTATTTATATAAAGAAAAACATAATATTTTATTTTAAAATAAATTTCCTTTTTTTCTTCTTTATGTTTATGTTAGACTATTATGGGGGCCCTTAAAAATACATTAATACCTGTGAATTTCTTTTCAAAATAACAGAATAAGCATTATGCAGTATTTGTTATAGAAATAAAGCATTGGGTTTCAATAGGTTTGAAGATGAAATACCTAAATGATTCATTTAAGAAATCAATAGACTATTATAATCATGTATACTGTAGGCCCANACCTGTGAATTTCTTTTCAAAATAACAGAATAAGCATTATGCAGTATTTGTTATAGAAATAAAGCATTGGGTTTCAATAGGTTTGAAGATGAAATACCTAAATGATTCATTTAAGAAATCAATAGACTATTATAATCATGTATACTGTAGGCCCAAGAAGAGAAGTTGGGGCTACCTACCAAACTTGTTCATTATTCTTGTTATAGTATAAAATTTATAATTAATGATTAATCACATACATAGGCCTCAGATTGGCCTGAATGCATATAAAGAATTTACAGATCAATCCTGACTTTCCCTCAGTTTTATGATCTCAGATTCAGGTTCTTTCCTAAATCCCCAATATTTGTCCATACTACTATTTTTTGTGTTGTTTTGCTTTAGAACATCAATTTGTCTTTTCAGATTTTTTTTCCTCCACTTTCTCTATTTACTCTACTAATTCAGCCAAAATNTGATCTCAGATTCAGGTTCTTTCCTAAATCCCCAATATTTGTCCATATTACTATTTTTTGTGTTGTTTTGCTTTAGAACATCAATTTGTCTTTTCAGATTTTTTTTTCCTCCACTTTCTCTATTTACTCTACTAATTCAGCCAAAATATTCTAACTGATTCCAAATCACTGTTGGTTACCTTCCTGACATCTATCTTCTCCGTCTTCCTTTTGTATAGGACCCAGATTTTGTTCTGCATGGCCTGTGACTGCCGATAAAATAATACTTCTCTGCTTCTGTTGCTGCTGCATGTAATCCGCATGTAAACAGGAGAGACTGAGGGAGTATTCAGAGAGCAGTTTGTTTTTGTGGAAATTTCCCCAGTGTTGCTTGGTCCTTCCTCCTTCCCACAGTCTGAAATGCTGACTGCAGATTGGATTTGGACCGTGAGCATGAAAGCCACAGACCAAAAATGACTAAATCTAAAATCAAAGGATTTGAAAATTCACTGAAGCCGCTGTACCAACTTGGGGCTTCTGGTCCTTGAACTTTTTATTAAGGGAGAAAAATTAACCTGTGTTTGGTTAAGCCACTGGCAGTCAGTTTCTGGTCTGTACAGTCAAATGCTATCTCGGGTCTATTCAATGTATGTTCTGTAATCTCACCCTCTGCTTACTATAGCTGTGATCACTTTAAGTATTTCCCTTGCAATATATTTTCTATGAAACTTAAATGTTTTTCAATGAAATGACCACATGAAAAGGTCTGAAATTACATGTATTATAAGATAAATCAATGATAAACCAATCTAACATAGGATGAGATTGTCACTGACCAATGAATGAAGTTAGGTTGAAAATTTTGTACAATGAGTCCACCCTATATAATCCAATGATTTTTACACGATCTCCCAAAATGAATAACTAGTTTTCAATTCCTGGTCTCCTTAATGTTTTCCACTTTTCCAGGGTTACTCTCAAGGTTGTATAGAGTTCATATTGTGAACTCTATCAGTTTTCTCATTAAAATTCTTGAAGATCCCTTCTTAGTAACTAAAAAATAAACAAAATTTTGCCTCAGATTATGGCACAAATTACATGAATGAATCAATCTACAGTAAACATTATGGCTAATATTAGTGATGACATGAAAATGTCCTTTGGCGCCTGCTGTTTTAGCTGCTATAGCAAAGCATACATATTATCTGATTGCCAAATAATCAGACATCAAGACATCATCAAGACAGTATCAAGACACAGACATGATACCATCTTGTCAATGAATGCTTTTCATATTCATTTTTCCTAATAAGCATTAACTCGATTTCTTCCACATGCAGATAATTATATCTTGCAGACTAATGATGAGAGTCTACACTGATCTTCATTTTATAAACAGGTTGAGTTTATTGCCTTCAGTGAAGTTTTAGAAATTCCAAAATGTAAAATATCTAAAGTCAAGTGACTATCCTCTTTGTTGTCTGTCATGATGGTGTATGTTTTATATGCTATCATGAAATAAATATTGGCTGCTCTATACAATCTATCACTTTAGCTTATCTCTTGATAATAACGTTATTAAATAGTTCCCATGTTCACTAAGATTTTGTCTGTGTATGTAGAATATGTACATGGCTGGTTAGAATTTATGGTTCTTGCAGTCATACCATCAAACTTGCAGAATTATGGAGAATAAATTTTCTAAATAATTGAACATTATATAAAATTTTGTTTACTTAAAAGTAACAAATTCTCATCATAAATAAACATTAAATATATTCAGGTGAGAATACTGAAGCTGGTTACCATTTCGTTCTCCAGAGAATCCTCCTGACCCAGGGATTGAATCCACATCGCTTGTGTCTCCATCATTGGCAGGTGTATTCTTTACCACTAGAGCCACCTGGGAAGTCCATAAACAAATTAGAAAATTCAAAACACTATGAAAAAAATCATAGTCTCATGACCCAGAACTAAAGCAGTTTTGTTTTAATTATAGTCTATAAACGTACCTCCTCTTATTCAGTTAAAATTATGTTTCTATAGTTTTACCATTTTATTTTTATAACTAACACTTTCCTATTATAAGGTTAAATCATTCTTTATATAGCCAATTTTCTATTTTATACATTTGGCTGTTATTGCATAATTCATCCCATGATACTAAAGTTTTAATTAAGATTGTTTTCTCAAATTGTTGGAAATGATGAACATCCCAACTGAAAAAATAGACCAAACTTCTATTTCTGATTAAGATGGAATCATTTGTGGCAGCCCAAAACTTCTACTGAAAATAATTATAATTAGTGAATAAAAACCAAAAATATTTCTCTAAAGTATCAGAAATCTACTAAAGCAAAAATGAACAGAGGAGCCATGATTTTCGATAGGGAAGGCTATGGAGGGTTGAGTCAATGCTGTATATATGCTTTTGTCCTAGAACNAATTAGTGAATAAAAACCAAAAATATTTCTCTAAAGTATCAGAAATCTACTAAAGCAAAAATGAACAGAGGAGCCATGATTTTCGATAGGGAAGGCTATGGAGGGTTGAGTCAATGCTGTATATATGCTTTTGTCCTAGAACATTTGCTAACACTAGATGCAGTAAGAGGCTGAGTTTTGAGAAATTTCCCGGGCATAGAGTCATTGTTTGAAATACAGATGCAAGCAGAGGTTTTGCTGATCTCCTAGGACTTCCAATAAAAGTCTAATCATGATCCCCATGAAAAGGGGGGAACAGAGAACTGAGGCTTAAACATGGCTGAGTTTCCCTGCAAAAAGTTTGTTAATTTCTGAAACTGAATTAGGCCAGAAAGTTAAGAAAGGAAGGCTCTGAGAATCAAAATATGATTTTAGCAGTGTTGTGCAGAAGAGAATAACCTTTGTAGCCAGGATCTTCCTGAGATAGTGCCTTGGGAAACTCATCAAGCTTTAAGTTAAAACCCCTAAAGGTTGCTGTCTGAGAGGTGGGAAAAACAGAGATAGGTGGGGTGGACACTTACCAGTTTTACCTCAGCCAAATTCAGTTAAGTCCCTGATTGTGTTAGAGGTGACCAGGTCATCTATCTGATTAACAGAGGAAAGAGTGAACATTTTCAGGCAAATCTCCAAAATGTTTCATATACAGTGTCCAACATTCAGTAAAATTTATTATGCAAGGATAAGAACACATGATCAAGAGCCAATGAACAAATCTATATTAGAAATAGACTCATAGGTGACACAAAAACTGAAGTTAGTAGACAAGATATTTAAAATATAATAATGATCAATATTTGGAAGAAAAGTTATAACCAATCTAGATAGCATATTTCAAAAGCAGAGACATTACTTTGCTGACTAAGGTCTGTCTAGTCAAGGTTATGGTTTTTCCAGTAGTCNCCCATCTATTGGTCCCCAATAGATGTGGAAACAGGGGAAACAGTGTCAAACTTTTTTTTTTTTTTTTGGCTCCAAAATCACTGCAGATGGTGATTACAGTCATGAAATTAAAAGACACTTATTCCTTGGAAGAAAAGTTATGACCAACCCAGATAGCATATTCAAAACACAGACATTATTTTGCCAACTAAGGTCTGTCTAGTCAAGGCTATAGTTTTACTGTGGTCATGTATGGATGTGAGAGGTGGACTGGGAAGAAGGCTGAGAGCAGAAGAATTGATGCTTTTGAACTGTGGTGTTGGAGAAGACTCTTGAGAGTCCCTTGGACTGCGAGGAGATCCAACCAGTCCATTCTGAAGGAGATCAGCCCTGGGATTTCTTTGGAAGGAATGATGCTAAAGCTGAAACTCCAGTACTTTGGCCACCTCATGCAGAGAGTGAACTCATTGGAAAATACTCTGATGCTGGGAAAGATTGGGGGCAGGAAGAGAAGGGGACAACCGAGGATGAGATGGCTAGGTGGCATCGCTGACTCGATGGACGTGAGTCTGAGTGAACTCCGGGAGTTGGTGATGGACAGGGAGGCCTGGCATGCTGTGATTCATTTGGTTGCAAAGAATCAGACACGACTGAGTGACTGAACTAAACTGACCTCAATATGGTTCTCAATTGTTCCTAGCCTTGATTTTTGCATCTGTAAATGGAGACGTTATTAGGGCCTTGGTAGGGAGACAAGCACAAGCACAAGCTTTCCAACAATGCTGTTGTTACTGTCCTCCAAAGATAGGCCCTTCTTTTCTCTCTACAGATTCAGGGGAAGGGCAGTATGGTGATGTTTGGTGGGGTGGACAAAGCCTGCTACCAGGGAGCACTCAACTGAGTACCATTGATCCAAGCGAGAGACTGGAGTATACACGTGGACCTGTAAACCTCTCCATCTGAGGGTCAGCCCAAGTGATGCTCCATATCTGTACATGGACACAGGCATACACACAGAAATGTATTCTCAGACGCATAGTGACACAGACATATACATCACCCACAATGACCCAGAGAGACACACATACACATGGAAACACACAAGCAGACATATAAACAGAGACACATATAAACATGCATAGCTAGTCAGAGGCACGAACGCATATTAGGGACACATACAAACACATATATAAACAAACACATAAACACATAGATATGCAAGCAACCCATGGGTTCATAATCCCCCGGCCTTCTGACCAGGATCCTGAAAGGGTCCAGAGAGCTCAGTGCAGCTGGGAGAGGGTTGCACCCACTGCCCTGTGAGGCATGAAGCATGGTTAGAGGATGCTATAGTGTGGCGAATAGAGGATCAGGGAGGATTACACCAACGTGAACAGAGTTATAAGATGACCATTTGTCCAAGGCTACCTGGGACCAAGGAAGTTCTCAGTACAGATAAATGTCAGTTTAAAAATGGTGAAAGTCCTGAGCAAATGTGGAAAACTGATCTCCTTAGGGAGCAGCTATCCAGCAGTGGAGAGAGGTTGGCTGCAGTCTAAAGACTTGAAAGCAACTAATAAAAAAGGCACCCCACCTACCTGGGCACACAGTGGGGCAGGTTCTATAACAGAGAATCAGGAAGGTGGGATCCAGGGGTGACCCGAGGACAAAAAGCATAATTGATAGGATTCTTTGTGATACCCTCAGACAAAAGCTGACCTGTCCTTTGGAGTTTCTGTGGCTAGTCATGTATTTCCTGGCTAAGGACTCAGGATCTGAGGTGATTATACGAGCAGTGGTGGGAAACACCCTCTCCCAGAGGAGCCCCTGTCTCCCACCATTGTGAGAATCTGCTGTCTTCGTGAATCTCCATCTTTACTCTGTGGTTGACCCATTATTTGTTCCCCACCAGATACAGCTCTCTGGATGTTTTTCATTCATTATATTCACAGTCTTCATTCGCTCACATAAAAGACAAGCATCAGGCATCCACTGTGTGCCAGGCACTTTAGGGAGGCAAAGAGAATAAAACTTGCCCTCACATCTAAGAAGGCAGATGCACAAGAAATGACACACACACACGCAATTAGTGAACTGTGACTTTGGAACATACTAGACATGAACATGTGTGTGTGTGTGTCATGAACATGTACCAAGATGACAATTCCCTATGTGTGTGTGTGTGTGTCATTTACTGTGCATCTGCCTTCTTAGATGTGAGGGCGAGATAGTGAATTGTGACTTTGGTACATGCTAGAAATGAGACATGGAGAAGGTAGTGCCAACCCACTCCAGTACTCTTGCCTGGAAAATCCCATGGATGAAGGAGCCTGATAGGCTGCAGTCCATTGGTTCACAAAGAGTGGGACACAACTGAGCGACTTCCCTTTCATGCATTGGAGAAGGAAATGGCAACCCACTCCAGTGTTCTTGCCTGGAGAATCCTAGGGATGGGAGAGCCTAGTGGGCTGCCGTCTATGGGGTCAAACAGAGTCAGACACGACTGAAGCGACTTAGCAGCAGTAGACATGAGGAAGGGTCTACAGAAAGTGACCAAGACAGGAGACTGATAAACACCAAGGGAAAGACTTCCCTGAATCAATGACTATTAAGCTGGAATCTGGAAGATGACAAGAAATTTGCTAGTCAAAGGGGAGGGGCCTTTTCTGTGTAGGAAGACCAGCTTCTGTCAAGATATAAAAGATCCTGGAGTATTCAAGTACTGCATTCAAGGAGTCAAGGAAGGTGCTGTGTCGAGAGCAAGGGAAAAGAGTCAGCAGAAAAGATGGAGGGCTGTTTAGGAGACAATCGGGAACCGGGCAGCTCTAGGGAGAAAGACCTTGATGCCTGCTTTGTCACACTGTCTCTCAGCATCTCCATGAAAAGAAAGGTTATTGTTTGTTCTGGGGACTGTGAGGCCCTTGTGGATACTGGGGCATCACTGATCCTTGGCACAAGAAGACTGGTCAATAACATCCAGGAGCTCATCGACGTCACACCACAGGGTTCCGAGGTGAAGGGTCATGCCCCAGGCTCACTCCCAGTCTCCACACACAAGAAGGATCCCCAGGGCCAACCTCTCTCCCTCTCCCTCTAACAGCACTACGTTTCATGTTTTGCAGTCAATACCCTGTCCTCTCTTATCTTCACCATCAGTGGTATCAACTACCCAGTCCCAGCTCAAGCCTACATCCTCAAGGTGAGGGGAGAACCCTGAGGGGTGGTTCTCAAATAGGAACTTACAGGAACTCTTGAGCTGCTGCTGGGAGGATGGTGCCCTCTCAGGTCATCTCGCACTACTGAAGATGCTGAGCCCTGGGGCTGGCCAGAGCCTCCCACAAGATGAACCACCTGAGAGTAAAGGGCCATCTGGGACACTGATCATCCTGAAATAAATGTGGAGACAGCATACCATGCTGGCATAGTTTGAGTCACAAGGAGAAGGGGACACTTAGGTCTTAGTCCTCAAAGAGCTTCAGTTCCATCTGAACCCTCAGATGGAAAAACATGGAAAGTCAGCTCTAGCAGCCTTGAAATAAGTCATGTCACAAGGAGAATGGCTGAGGACAGTCCCAGTGTATTGTCCCACCTTAAAGATTAACAGTCTCCCTTCACTTCTTTCAGTTTTCCTGGTTTGGATGATAAATCACATGGTCACCCTAGTTCTCAGATGCATCTTCCCATAGCTCTGGCCGGGTGCCCACTTTGTGAGTTAGGCTACCCGACCCCTCTGTAGGGAGGCTGGATGCTAATGTGAAGAAAGGGTGCACAGTGACTGCTCACCCAGCACAGGGTGGAGGCTTCATGTCAGCTTCATAGGGGAGTTAAGAGCTGGCTGATGGACTCAAAGAAGACTTTGAGGAAGGGAGGGAATTTCAAGAATTCTACTCATGGAGCCATATGGAGGGTTGCTTGATTCTAGGCAAAACTGCACTGGATTCCATGCAAATGGCATCCCAAGGTGGTCTGCACTGGGGCACTGAGGACTTACTCAGGGTGATGATGGACACAGACTGACCGGTGGGGATGGGGAACCAGAGTATGTTACCCAATCAAACCTGGAGTGGCCAAAGAGGGTGAGTGCGGGCCGAAGGAAGCTTCCCAGAGTTCCTAAGTTAAGTCTTCAAGAACGTGTTGTGGGCACTGCTCTATTTAAGATGGATAACCAACAATGAGTTACTGTTTGGCAGGGATCTAGGCTTAATTATATGACAACCTGAATGAGAGAGGTATTTTTGGGACCAAGATACATGGATACATATGGTTGAGTCCATTTACTGTCCACCTGAAATGCAAAATATTGTGAATCTGCTATACCCCAATACAAAATAAAGTTGTTTTAAAAAGTATGAATTGTGAGGATGCAGGAGGAGAACCAGCATTCTCTGCAGAGAAAACAAGGAGCAGGAGTCAGAAGAAAAGAAACAGGGAGAGAGGAGAACTATGGATACAGGAAACAGGATGCTTGGGTCTGGTGCACGATGATGATCCTGAGAGATGATATGGGGAGGGAGGTGGGAGGCGGGGTTCAGGATTGGGAACTCATGTACACCCATGGCAGATTCATGTCAATGTATGGCAAAACCAATACAGTATTGTAAAGTAAAAATAAAAATTAAAAATTAAATAAAATTTAAAAAAATAAATGAAATGAAATGTTTTTGAAGTGTAGCTAATCTTCAGTGTTGTGTTAAGTTCTAATGCACAGCAGTGTGACTCAGTTATACACATACAGAAATATTTATTTTTTCCTTATTCTTTTTCATGTGGTTTATGACTGGATATTTAATATATTTCCTTACGCTCTTCAGTAGGACTTTGTTGTTTATTATTCCTCTGTATCTCAAACTCCCAGTCCTCCCCTCCCCTACACCCTTCCTCATGGCAACCTCATGTCTTGGCCGTTTTGGGTTGTGGATGAAATCTCATATCCCCTGCTAATGAGAAAATCCATTGATACTTACCAAAAGAGGGAAATAAAACCAAGAATTGTGCTGGGTCTGGATATTTGTANTAAGTTTGAGTGAACTCCAGGAGCTGGCGATGGACAGGGAGGCCTGGCATGCTGCGATTCATGGGGTTGCAAAGAGTCGGACACGACTGAGCGACTGAACTGAACTGATAATAAAACATTTTGCAAAACACTTCCAGACATAAGAAAAACACAGAGACAGATGAGTTTGCTGTTAAATGGAATTTGGGGGTTGTTTAATGGATAGATGTCAATCTGAGAAGATGTCTCTTAGAGATTTGCAATTGACCTTGCCTTGTTTCATACTATAAACTGATAAGTGTAAATGAAGGCACAGAAAGCATGATATCAGGTTGAATATGCAAAAAATAAAAATCAAAGAATTGAAAGAGAACAAAAAGTTTCAGGGCGTATTACAAGAGATGAACACAGTGGTCTAAAATTAACAAAATGAAATTCACTGCAGATTAACATAAAGTAATTCCCTTAGGTTTTAACAATGGCACAATTAGAACAAGCCCAGTTTGGGACATTGGAGATTCTGGATAGTGATCCCCTGTCACAGGCCTTCACTGGCTGCTCCCCGTCCCTGGGAACACGAGTGTTGATGGACCCAATAGATACCTACTCCATTTGATCTGTTTGGGGAAATTTCCTTCCAGTGCCTTCAAGGGAAGATTGAATTTCTTTACTATCACCAACTGCTGCTAATCCTATTCAGAGGTGAGCTTCAGTGACACCAGCTAATTCCCCAGCTGCCTGGGAAGCCATCTTCATGCTAGTATGGACATGAAAATTAAGCCCAATTACAGCTGACTATACCTATCAGACCTCTGACACTGGATTCTATTTAGAGCCACTTAGTTGGGACTCTCGGTGCTGCCACCCCAGCTGTCATATAATATTCAAACCTTTTCACTTCTCATAAATTGTCACCCTCTCACAATTCTGTGTACTCCTTTGGAATTTTTGGCTTAACACAATTATGCCCTCCTACATTGTTTTTTAACAAGTTTAAGTTTTATTATTAAAGTTCATTTATCTGTACCAAGTTTTAAGAGACCACTTTTCAGGTTGACATATATCTATTAAGTTCAAGTCTCATAATGCTCATTCTTCCCATATGATTTAGCATTGTTCTTCATTAAGCATAAATAACTCTTATTTATTTACTCTCTCCCCAGTGTGGCTTCCCTGGTGGCTCGGAGGTTAAAGCGTCTGCCTCCAATGCAGGAGACTCGAGTTCGATCCCTGGGTCGGGAAGATCCCCTGGAGAAGGAAATGGCAATCCACTCCAGTATTCTTGCCTGGAGAATCCCATGGATGGAGAAGCCTAGTNGCCCAGGGCCAGCCCCGTGCACCTGTCTCTTATACACATCTCCCCGCCCGCGGTCCGAGGCTGCTGGGCCGCCTGGTGCCTCCAAACAGCCCACCTGCTCCCTCCGGGCCCTGCAGGACTCGCTGCGCCCCTACCCTACGCTGGCGGACCTCCAGAGCACGCGCGCGCACACGGACGGCTGGACTCCTACACAAACGCTCAAGTGTTTCTACACCCACGGGGCCCCAGTACTTCACACACACGTGTGTACATCCAGACACATGGAAACACTCCTTGGTGCCCAGCCCTGACAGCAACTAACACTACCTGCGTGTGCCCAGAACTCTTTGCTCTGTCACGTGGGCACATGGGCACGGCTGTACCCAGGCATACTTCCCGGCCATGTGTGCTCACGTTCACATCCATGCACACTCACACAGGTTAGTGTGCGTGCCTTCAAGAGTGCCGTTCTGCCTGTACACAGGCCCTGCGCAGCCCAGACAGTCCCAGGCAGGCAGGCCCACTCCATGAGAATGATGGTGGTCCTTACGTCTGCACAGAGGGGACAGTGGCCCCACCAACTACACTTGTAACATTCTGTATTGTGAAGGCCATTCCTCCGAGCAAATTCCGAGACCCTGCCACATCCGCTGGCTTCACCTCAGACCTCCTGCCTCCGGGCCCACCTTTTTGCTTCTCTCTCTCTCAGATGGCAGGATTTCTATACAGGAGGGTCAAGCATCTGGTGGATGACGGCACTGGAGCCTTTTCTTGAAGCTGCATTTGCCTGCTAAACTCTTTTTATTTAGGGTTTATGTTTTGGAAGACTTGGAAATGAGGGCAATAAGGACTTTATAGAGGGAGCAAAACCCCACCAAAACACCCACCATGCTCCACAGTCAACAGCATCCTTGTCAAGAGGGAGCTCTGGGTGGTAACTCACAGAAGGGGGAGCTGCACCCCCTGTTTCAGGTGCTGCCCTCCCAGGCCTCTGGCTGAGAGGTGGAGCTGGGGGCAGCCTTTCATGCCCCCGCTACCCGTGGTGGGTAAAATCACCCCACCCCTCTTGCCTCCCAAGCTGACTCCTATATTATCACCTCTAGCAGACCAGAATTGAGTCCCTGAGCTGGACTCAAGGCATCTTGAAGAAGAATGGGCCTGAGACTTCCACCTGCCCAGGAGAGGACAGGGGGGCTGAGTTAGGGGCATGCTGGGTGGGCAGGGCCTGGCAGCCAGGAACGGGGAGGCCCAGGCACGGGAGATGGTGGCCGTTTAGCTGGAGACGAGGCCTCAGGCCAAGTTGAGCCAGGCAGGTAAGGCCTGGGAGCTGGGGAGCAGCAGGGGCCACTGGGGGTGCAGGGAGCCTGGGAGGGAGGCGTTGCAGGGGAGACCAGGCTGGGCTCAGGGCTGAGCGGTAATTAAAGGAGACGTAGGGGGCTCCCCAGGGCCAGCGGGGCTGGTAACTGACACGCGGGCCCCATTGCTCCGCTCATATTTCTCACCGGATCGATACGTTTGACTCCCGACAAGACAATAATCGCTTGTACGCGGCCGGCGAGTCGATCAAATACATTATTAGAGCGAGGTCCCCTGGGGGCCCAGCGGGGAGTGGTGGGGGGAGCAGCCAGCCCACCGGGGACAGCAGAGCGAGATTCTTCACCCCTCAGGGCCCCCAACCATGGCCTCTTCCTCTCGGCCGCCCCTGGGGACCCTCTCTGTGGCTTGGCTCCCCAGCCTCTTTCTGCATCCCGCTGTGTCTGGTGACCTCTTCGCTCAGCCCCCGCCCGTGTCCCTGCTCTGCGTGGGGACCCCCAGCCATGTCCCTGCTCAGGGCTTCCCTGAAGTGCTGCCTCCTCTCTGGGGCTGTAGCATGGAGGAGCTCAGAGAGGGACTCAGGCTGGCAGGAGACAAGGAAACCGGGTTGCCTATGAGTTGGCAGCCGAGCCAGAAGGTGAGCTCGGGTCTGAGATTCATCAACATTAACCTCCCTTTGCATCTCAGTGTTCTGCCTGCAGCAGAGCCCAAGGAGGGCCTCCTCTGCATGGTGAGGCGGGTCGGTGTGCGGACGGTCAGGGAAAGCTGATTAGGGACCCAGACACAGAGGAAAGCAGGATGAGGGGTGGCAAACAGACACACAGACCAAAGTATGTCTGGCTGGCCCTGCTGCAGGCTCGTGCAATCCTCCCAGTAAGGCCTCCAGTACTCTGGAATCAAACCCCGCCTGCCCCCCCACCCTCGGGCACTGCCTGTCCACCTCTTCCTGACTTCCGGGCTCATTCCTATTTACACACCTCCTTCATCCTCAGCCTTGCCCTCAGAGCTACACAAAAACAGACAGTAAGTCAGATCTGGCCTGTGGGCCATAGTGTGACAACCCCAGGCTGAGACCATTTACCTGCAGTATCATCAGTGATACTTGTTTGATGTTATTTAATTGCTAAGTCATGTCCAAGTCTTTTTGCGACCCCATGGACTATAACCCTCCAGGTTCCTCTGTCCATGGAATTTTCCAGACAAGAATATTGGAGTGGGTTGTCATTTCCTTCTCCAGGGGATCTTCCTGACCCAGGGATCGAACCCATGTCTCAGACACTGGCAGGTAGATTCTTTACCACTGTGCCATTTGGGAAGCCCCCAAGCATTTCCTGCGTGTCCCTTAGAGCCAAGCTGTGAGCTGGGGGCTGAGGACTCAGAAGAGAACTAGATCTGAAATCTGCCCCCAGGGAGCTCACAGTCCAAGGGGGAGACTGGATTTGATGGGAGTTTTCTGATATTCCACAACTGACTCAGAAAGTATCCGATAAATGCTAGTCAAAGATGAATCCCAAGACATAGACTTGAGGCTGGATTTGATGTTGCAGGTGGAAAGATTCTGAGCAGGAAGAGTCTGTATAAGGGAGGCCCACCGGGGACTGGTGTGAGAGCAGGCTGGTGGGTGGAAGCTGGAGAAGATGATCAGAGGAGAGGCTGGACAGTGGTCTAGACAACAGGAGAGAATGTGGCCGTGGGGATGCAGATGAGAGGATGAGTTTGAGTGAAGAGTCTTGAGGACTTTGGTGGACTTACAAGCAGGCAGCTGAGCAGGGTGGATGGGTGGGTGCTCAGGCCATCACTGATGGACACTGGGAAGGGGAGGAGATTTGGGGAAGATGCTTAGGTCAGTGCCGGGGATTGGGGGTGGGGGAGATGTGTATANTTTCCTCACAGTCCAACTCTCACATCCATACATGACCACAGGAAAAACCATAGCCTTGACTAGACAGACCTTAGTCGGCAAAGCAATGTCTCTGCTCTTGAATATACTATCTAGGTTCGTCATAACTTTTCGTCCAAGGAGTAAGTGCCTTTCAGTTTCATGGCTGCAATCACCATCTGCAGTGATTTTGGAGCCCAAAAAAATAAAGTCTGACACTGTTTCCACTGTTTCCGCATCTATTTCCCATGAAGTGATGGGACCAGATGCTACGATCTTCGTTTTCTGAATGTTGAGCTTTAAGTCAACTTGTTCACTCTCCTCTTTCACTTTCATCAAGAGACTTTTCAGCTCCTTTTCACTTTCTGCCATAAGGGTGGTGTCATCTGCGTATCTGAGGTCATTGATATTTCTCCCGGCAATCTTGATTCCAGCTTGTGTTTCTTCCAGTCCAGCATTCCTCATTATGTACTCTGAATATAAGTTAAACAAGCAGGGTGACAATATACAGCCTTGACATACTCCTTTTCCTATTTGGAACCAGTCTGTTGTTCCATGTCCAGTTCTAAATGTTGCTTCCTGACCTGCATACAGATTTCTCAAGAGTCAGGTCAAGTGCTCTGGTATTCCCATGTCTTTCAGAATTTTCCACAGTTTCTTGTGATCCACACAGTCAAAGACTTTGGCATAGTGAGTAAAGCAAAAATAGATGTGTTTCTGGAATGCTCTTGCTTTTTCCATGATCCAGTGGATGTTGGCAATTTGATCTCTGGTTCCTCTGCCTTTTCTAAAACCAGCTTGAAAATCAGGGAGTTCATGGTTCACGTATTGCTGAAGCATGACTTGGAGAATTTGGGGCATTACCTTACTAGCATGTGAGATGAGTGCAATTGTGTGGTAGTTTGAACATTCTTTGGCATTGCCTTTCTTTTGAATTGGAATGAAAACTGACATTTTCCAGTCCTGTGGCCACTGCTGAGTTTTCCAAATTTGCTGGCATAAGCACAAAATGCTTACTATATAAATAATGCTTTTATTCATGAAGCTGAAGATTATTGAGTATATTAAATAGAGACATGTAATATAGAAATGCAAAGACTGTGGGAAAAAAGTTAATTGTGCATCAGTGAGCTTTGAAGTAACATTAAGTGTGCTAAAATATATGTAAATGGAATCCCAAAGGAAGTGAAAGACAGGAGAATAGACCAAAGAACTTCAAAATTACTGGCTGAAAAATTTCCAGGAATGATGAAACTTTAAACCCATTTACACAGAAGCGCAATTAATTCAAGGACAAGAAATATGACAACTATACAAAGGCACATCATAATTCATGGTTTAAGAAAATCAACCAAAGAAATGTAACCAGAAGGAAAAACAGACACATTAGGGAAAAAAATCAGGATGACAGAAGATTAGGCAAATGAAGCAATGTTAGCCATAGGACACTTGCACCACATCTTAAATGCTGAGAGAAACATAATTGACACAGAATTATATACCCAAGAAAAATACATATCAAAAACAAGATAAAATACTTTCTCAGACATACAACAACTGCAAGACTGCATCACCACCAACAGACCAATGTAAATGTTTTTTAAAGGCCTCAAGTGAGTTGGAATTTAAGACAAAGTGAAAATCTGGATCTACAGGGGCAGTGAACATTATTCAAAATGATAAACAGGTACTATGTATTAAAAGTTAAGTATAGGGACTTCCTTGGTGGTCCAGTGGTTAAGGATCTGCTTTGCAATGCAAAGCATTTGCAAATGGCAAAGTTTTGTTCCTTTGCCAGAGAACTATGATCCCACTTGCCACTGAGCAACTAAGCCTGCATGTCTCAAATAGAGTTTACACAGTGCAAGTACTAAGCGTGCCCTCCTCAAATAGAAAGCCCCTACCACAAGGAAGATCCTACATGCCACACTAAGACCCAGTACAGAAAAAGAAATGATAAATTAATACATAATTTAATAATTATCATATTTAGTAATGATAGACTGGAAAGTTAAAGATGCATACCATGGATCTTAAAACTACTTACAAATCAGTTACAGTTAATAATGTGACAAAGGATATAAAAGGGAATCAGAAAAACTACTCAGTCACAGAGAAGTCAGGGATAAAAAGAGACATAGAAAAAAAGAACATGGGACAAACTGTAGATAAAGAGCAAGATGATCAAATTAAACCCAACTAGAGTTAACTCCTCAGATGTGAACCTAGACTGAAGATATAACCCAGGGCCCAAATGACAGCAGGTCCCCATACACTGCACTGTGCAGCCAAAACAGAGCCTGCCATACCCCAGGGCCCCATGTGCCTGGGCACAGAACAGCACCAAAAGTTTCTATGGAACAGTAAATTAAAAGACTTCAATCACACAAAGTACATCCTTTGTTTATAAATAAATGGGATTAGAAATCAACGTTCACTAGACAGAAGAATAGGGTGATAGCATAGTGTGACCATCCCTCTTTTACAACTCTAATTTTTCTCAGGAGGGAGCAGATAAATGGACAGGACTTACATCTCTTCAATACTAGACATACTTGACATACATAGATAATACTAGACATTCATGTTTGATTTTCATGGTTCAGGCTCCTCTCTCTTCTCCTGTCTTGCTCATCCTGGGCAACAGGGACTGTTTCTCTAAACCACAGCTCAATCACTACACCCAAAACTGGATGATATTTGCCAGTGAAAACTTGTTTCCTCCTATTTCGCATTCTTGGCTCTTTTCTTTCTTTCTTTCTTTTTTGTTATACTTTATTTTTTTAATTAATTAATTTATTTTTTAAAATTTTACTTTACAATACTCTATTGGCTTTGCCATACATCGACATGAATCCACCACAGGTATACACAAGCTCCCAATCCTGAATCCCCCTCCCACCTCCCACCCCACAACGTCTCTCTGGATCATCCCCGTACACCAGCCCCAAGCGTCCTGCAT
>SJYV01031745.1:0-16145 GCA_006410875.1 Neotragus pygmaeus | reverse complement strand
CTGCCTCAGTCACACTGCGCCGAGTTCCAGACTGTGTTTCGCCCTCGGCTTGCAACGAGTTCTGGGCTCTGTGCCACGGTTCCTCTGTGCCGAGGTCCGGGCTGTGTGCCATGGTCACCCTGCACCGAGGTCTGAGCTGTGTGCTGTAGTCGCACTGCGCCGAGATCCAGGCTGTGTTCTGTGGTTGGCTAGCGCCGAGTTCCGGGCTGTGTGACTCGGTCGCCCTTCAATGAATTTCGGGCTGAGTGCCTCGTTCGCCCTTCGCCGAGGTCTGGACTGTGTGCCATGGTCTTCTGTGACAAGGTCCGGCCTGTTTTCTGTAGTCATCTTGCACCGAGGTTCAGGCTGTGTTCTGCCGTCAGCTAGCGAGGAGTTCCAGGCTCTGTGCGGCGGTTGCCCTGCACAGATTTCTGGGCTGTGTGCTGCGGTCACCCTTCACTGAGTTTTGTGCTGTGTGGCCCGGTAGCCCTGTGCCAATGTTCGAGCTGTGTGCAGCGGTCGCCCTGCGCCGAGGTCTGGGCTGTGTTCTGCGGTCGCCTGGCGACGATTTCCGAGGTGTGTCCTGTCCCCCGTCCCTGAGTTCGGACTTTGTGCCGCAGTCGCCCTGGGCTCTGGTATGGCCTGTGTGCCGTGGTCGCCCTGTGCCATGGTCCACGCTGTGTGAAGTGGTCGCCCAGCGCTGAGGTCCAGCCTGTGTGCGACAGTCCCCCTTCACTGAGGTTCGGGCTGTGTGCTGCGGTTGCCCTGCGCCGAGGTCCACGCTGTGTGCCATGGTCGCCCTGCACCAAGGTACGGCCTGTGAGCCGTGGCTGCCCTGTGCCGAGGTCCGGGCTGTGTTCCGTGGTTGGCTTGCAAAGTGTTCCGAGCTCTGTGCCACGGTCGCTCTGCACAGATTTCCGAAATGTGTGCCGTGGTCGCCCTTCGTTGAGATTCGGGCTGTGTGCTGTGGTCGCCCTGCACCGAGGTCCGGGCTGTGTGCCTCGGTAGCCTTGCTCCGAAGTGCGGACTGTGTGCCACCGTCGGCCTGCGCCGATGTCCTGCTGTGTGCCTTGGTCGCCATCTCCCGAATTCTGTGCTGTGTGCCGGGTCGCCCTGTGTCAAAGTCCGTGCTGTGTGCCTCGGTCGCTCTTCACTGAGGTTCGGGCTGTGTGCCGTGGTCACCCTGCGCCAAGGTCCGGGCTTTGTTACGCGGTCGGCTGGCGACGATTTCTGAGCTGTGTACCACAGTCGCCCTTCACTGAGTTTCAAGCTGTGTGTCACCATCGCTGTGCGCCGAGGTCCCGGCTGTGTTCCGCGGTAGCCCTGCACCGTGGTATGGCCTGTATGCCTTGGTCGCCCTAGGCCGAAGTCCGGGCTGTGTTCGCGGTTGACTCGCGATGAGTTCCGAACTCTGTGCCACAGTCGCCCTGCACAGATTTCTGGGCTGTGTGCCGTGGTCGCCCTTCACTGAGGTTCGGGCTGTTTGCCTTGGTCGTCCTGCACCGAGGTCTGAGCTGTGTGTCATGGTAGCCTTGCACCGAGTTCCAGGCTGTGTGCCAGAGTTGCCCTGTGCCGAGGTCCGGACTGTGTGCTGCGGTAGCGTTTTGACGAGGTCCGGGCTGTGTGCCGCAGTCTCCCTGCGACAATATCCAGGCTGTGTGTTGCAGTCGCCATCTCCCTAGGTACGTGCTGTGTGCCAGGTTCGCCCTGCACTGAGGTCCATGCTGTGTGCCTCAGTCGCTCTTCACTAAATTTCAGGCTGTGTGCCGCTGTTGCCCTGTGCTGAGGTCCGGGCTTTTGGCTGCAGTCACCATGAGCCGAGGCCTGGCCTGTGTTCCGCGGACGCCCTGCACTGCGGTCTGGCTGTGTTACTCGGTTGGCAAGCGATGATCTCTGGGCTCTATGCCGCGTGCGCCCTGTGCAGATTTCCNTGAGGTCCATGCTGTGTGCCTCAGTCGCTCTTCACTAAATTTCAGGCTGTGTGCCGCTGTTGCCCTGTGCTGAGGTCCGGGCTTTTGGCTGCAGTCACCATGAGCCGAGGCCTGGCCTGTGTTCCGCGGACGCCCTGCACTGCGGTCTGGCTGTGTTACTCGGTTGGCAAGCGATGATCTCTGGGCTCTATGCCGCGTGCGCCCTGTGCAGATTTCCGGGCTGTGTGCCGCCGTCACCCTCCTCTGTGTTTCGGGCTGTGTGCTGCACCGAGGTCCAGGCTGTGTGCTGTGGTCACCCTGCACCGAGGTCCGGCCGTGGTGCTTCGTTCGCCCTGTGCAGAGGTCCAGGCTGTGTTCTGCACTCGATTTGCGATGTGTTCTGGGATCTGGCCACGTTCTCTCTGTGACAAGTTCTGGGCTGTGTGCCACAGTTACCCTTTTCGGAGGTCTAGGCTCTGTGCCACGGTAGCCTTATGCACAGGTCCTGGCTGTGTGCTGCGGTAGCCTTGTTCCGAGATCTGGGCTGTGTGCCGTGGTCGCCATCTCCCAAGATCCAGGCTGAGTGCTGTGGTCATCCTGTGACGATGTCTGGGCTGTGTTCCGCGGTTGGCTGGCGACGAGTTCCGGCCTGTGTGCCTCAGTCGCCCTTCACTCCGGTTAGGGCTGTGTGCCGAGGATGCCCTATGTCGATGTCCGAGCTGTGTGCCACCATCGCCCTGAGCCGAGGTCTGACCTGTGTTCCGCGGTCGCCTTGCACCGAGTTCCGGCCTGTGTGCTGCTGTAGCCCTGAGCTGAGGTCGGGCCTGTGTGCCACGGTCAACTTGCGCCGTGGTCCGGGCTGAGTTCCACAGTTGGCTAGCGAAAAGTTCCGGGCTGTGTGCCACAGTCGTCCTTCACTGACTTTCGTGCTGCGTGACACGGTCGCTCTTCGCTGATATCCGGGCTGTGTGCTGTGGTTGCCCTGCGAAGAGATCCGGCCTGTTTGCCATGCTCGCCCTGCACCGAGGTCCGGGCTGTGTGCCGTGGTCGCTGTGTGACGATGTCCGGCCTGTGTACTGCGATCGCCCTGTGTCGAGGTCTGGGCTGTGTTCCACGGTTGCCTAGTGACAAGTTCCGTGCTCTGTGCTATTGTCGCCTGCACAGATTTCCGGGCTGTGTGCCGTGGTCGCCCTTCACTGAGGTTCGGGATGTGTGTTGCAGTCGCCCTGTGCTGAGGTCCGGGCTGTGTGCCCCGGTAGCCTTGCATCAAAGTCCGGGCTTTGTGCTTCAGTTGCCTGGCACCGAGGCCCAGGCTGTGTTCCGCAGTTGGCTAAAGACGAGTTCTGGGCTCTGTGCCACAGTCGCTCTGCGCCAAGGTCTGGGCTGTGTGGTGCCGTTGCCATATGTCAAAGTCCGTGCTGTGTGCCAGTGTCACGTGCGCTGTGGTCCGGGCTGTGTGCCATGGTTGCCCTGCACCGAGGTCCAGGCTCTGTGCCATAGTTGCCCTGTGTGAGGTCCGGGTTGTATTCTGTGGTTGGCTAGCGACGAGTTCCAGGCTCTGTGTTGTGGTCGCTCTGCGCTGAGGTCCGGGCTGTGTTATGTGGTTGCCATCAGCCGAGGTCCGTGCTGTGTGCCGCGGTCGCCCTGCACCGAGGTCCATGCTGTGTGCCGCTGTTGCCCTGCCCAGAGGTCCGGGCTGTGTTCCGCAGTTGGCTGGCGATGAGTTCAGGGCTCTGTGCTGTGGTCGCTCTCTACCGAGGTCCAGGCTGTGTGCTGCGGTTGCCATCTCCAGAAGTCCGTGCTGTGTGCCAGTGTCACCCTGCACTAATGTCGGGGCTGTGTGCCGCAGTCGCCTGGCACTGAGATACGGGCTGTATGCTGCGGTCACCCTGCAGTGAGGTCCAGGCTGTGTTCCGTGGTCGGCTAGTGATGAGTTNAGTCCGTGCTGTGTGCCAGTGTCACCCTGCACTAATGTCGGGGCTGTGTGCCGCAGTCGCCTGGCACTGAGATACGGGCTGTATGCTGCGGTCACCCTGCAGTGAGGTCCAGGCTGTGTTCCGTGGTCGGCTAGTGATGAGTTTCGGTGTGTGTGCCACAGTCTCCATCTCTCTACGTTCGTGCTGTGTGCCAGGGTCGCCTTTAGTCAACATCCGGGCTGTGTGCTGCGGTTGCACTTCACTGAGGTTCGGGCTGTCTGCTGCGGTAGCCCTTCGCTGAACTCTGAGCTGTTTTCCATGGTCGCCCTGCGCCGAGGTCTGGGCTGTCTTCCGTAGTCAGCTGGCAACGAGTTCCGGGCTGTGTGCCTCAGTCGCCCTTCCGTGAGGTTCAGGCCGTGTTCCGTGGTTGGCTAGCGACGAGTTCCGAGCTCTGTGCCACGGTCGCCCTACACAGATTTCTGAGCTGTGTGACACGGTCGCCCTTCACCGAAGTCCAGGCTGTGTGCCACATTCGCCCTGCACCGAGTTCTGGGCTGTGTTCTGCAGTAGGCTCGCGAAGAGTTCCGGCCTCTGTGATGCGGTCGCTCTGCGACGAGGTCCGGGCTGTGTGTTGCGATTGCCATCAGCCAAGGTCCGTGCTGTGTGCCAGTGTCGCCCTGTGCCGAGTTCCGGGCTGTGTTCTGCAGTTGCCCTGTGCTGAGGTCCGTGACGTGTGCCAGTGTTGCCCTGGACCGACGTACAGTCTGTGTGCCACGGTTGCCCTGCTCTGAGGTCCGTGCTCTGTGCCGCAGTCACCTTGCAATAAGATCCATGCTGTGTGTTGCGGTCGCCTTGCGCCACGGTCCGGGCTGTGTTCCGCGGTTGTCTAGCAACGAGTTCTGGGTTCTGTGCTACGGTCGCCCTGCACAGATTTCTGGGCTGTGTGCCACCATCGCCGTTCACTGTGGTTTGGGCTGTGTGTTGCGGTCACCCTGCACCAAGGTCTGGGCTGTGTGCCACGGTCGCCCAGTGTCAGGGCCAGGCTCTGTGCCGCAGTCGCCCTGCGCCGAGGTCCGGGCTGTGTTCCGTGGTCGCCCTGTGCCGTGGTATGGCCTGTGTGCGGCGGTCGCATTGTGCCGAGGTCCATGCTGTGTGAAGTGGTCGCCCTGCGATGAGGTCCGAGCTGTGTGCTGCAGTCGCCCTGCGCCNTCTTCACTGAGGTTCGGGCTGTGTGCCACGGTTTGCCCTGTGCTGAGGTCCGGGCTGTGTGCCGTGGTTGAGATGAGCCGATGCCAGACCTGGGTTCTTTGGTGGCCCTGTGCCAATGTCTGGGCTGTGTGCCACGGTCGCCCTTCGCCGAGGTCCGGGCTGTGTCCTGTGGTTGGCTAGCGACGAGTTCCAAGCTCTGTGCCACAGTCGCCCTGCACAGATTTCCTAGCTGTGTGCCACAGTCACACTTCACTGAGGTTCGGGCAGTATGCTGTGGTCGCCCTGCACTGAAGTCCAGGCTGTGTGCCGCAGTCGCCCTGCACCAAAGTCCGTGCTGTGTGCTGCTGTTGCCCTGCCCAGAGGTCCGGGATGTGTTCCGCGGTCGGCTGGTGACGAGTTCATGGCTCTGTCCTGCGGTTGCTATCCACAGAGGTCCAGGCTGTGTGCTGCAGTCGCCATCTCCAGAAGTCCATGCTGTGTGCCAGGGTCTCCCTGCCAGGAGGTCCATGCTGTGTG
Source organism: Neotragus pygmaeus (assembly GCA_006410875.1). Taxonomy (NCBI): domain Eukaryota; kingdom Metazoa; phylum Chordata; class Mammalia; order Artiodactyla; family Bovidae; genus Neotragus; species Neotragus pygmaeus. Next base: position 10,615 of record SJYV01031745.1, on the reverse strand, counting down.
GCTTAATGCTCTTCACTGAAATTCGGCCTGTGTGCTGCGGTTGCCCTGTGCTGAGGTCCAGGCTGTGTGTGGTAGTAGTCTTGTGCCGAGGTCCAGGCTGTGTGCTGCAATCGCCCTGCGCCGAGGTCCCAGCTGTGTTCCACGGTCAGCTAGGGACGAGTTCCAGGCTCTATGCTGCGGCCGCTCTGCGTCGAGGTCCAGGCTGTGTGACGGGGTCGCCATCAGCCGAGGTCCGTGCTGTGTGCCAGTGTCACCCTGCGCCGAGGTCCGGGCTGTGTGCCACTTTTGCCCGGCGCCGAGCTCCGTGCTGTGTGCCAGTGTCGCCCTGTACTGATGTCGGGGCTGTGTGCCGCAGTCGCCTTGCACGGAGATCGGGCTGTATGCTGCGGTCACCCTGCAGTGAGGTCCAGGCTGTGTTCCGTGGTCTGCTAGTGAAGAGTTCTGGGCTCTGTGCCACGGTCACACTGTGACAAGGTCCGGGGTGTGTGCTGCATTCTCCATCTGCCTACGTTTGTTCTGTGTGCCAGGGTCGCCTTTAGTCAAGGTCTGGTCTGTGTACTGTGGTTGCCCTTCACTAAGGTTTGGGCTGTGTACGGCGGTAACCCATCGCCAAATACTGAGTTTTTTCCCACGGTCACCCTGCGCCGAGATCTGGGCTGTGTTCTGCAGTCAGCTGGCAACAAGTTCCGGGCTGTGTGCCTCAGTCGCCCTTACATGAGGTTTGGGCTGTGTTCTGCGGTTGGCTAGTGACGAGTTCCGAGCTCTGTGCCACGGTCGCCCTACACAGATTTCTGAGCTGTGTGACGTGGTCACCCTTCACCGAGGTCCAGGCTGTGTGGCGCAGTCACCCTGCACCGAGTTCCAGGCTGTGTTCCGTGGTTGGCTAATGACGAGTTCCAGGCTCTGTGCCAAGGTCGCTCTGCGTCAAGTTCCGGGCTGTTTTTTGCGATCGACATCTGCTGAGGTCCGTATTGTGTGCCAGTGTCGCCCTGCACCGAGGTCCGGGATGTGTGCTGCAGTCGCTCTGCACTGAGGTCTGGGATGTGTGCCATATCGCCCTGTGCCAAGTTCCGGGCTTTGTGCTGCAGTCGACCTGCACCGAAGTCCGGGCTGTGTGCTGCATCGCCCTTTGCCAAGGTACGGGCTGAGTGCTGCAGTCGTTCTGTGCCGAAGTCCGGGCTGTGTGCCACGGCCACCCTGCGCCGAGGTCAGGGCTGTGTGCCACGATCACCCTGCGTCGAGATCCAGGTTGTGTTCCGTGGTCGGCTTGCGACGAGTCCGGGTTCTGTGCCGCAGTCTCTCTCTGCTGAAGTCCGGGATGTGTGCTGCGGTCGCCACTCCCAAAATCCGAGCTGTGTCCCATGGTCGTCCTGTTCCAAGGTCCAGTCTGTGTCCGTGGTCGGGTGGCGACGAGTTCCGGGCTGTGTGCCTTGCTCGCCCTTCACTGAGGTTCGGAATGTGAGCCGCGGTCGCCCTGCGCCGATGTCGGGGATGTGTGCCGTGGTCGCCCTGTGCCAAGGTCCAGCTGTGTGCCGAGGTCGCAGTGCGCCAAAGTCTGGTCAGTGTTCTGTGGCTGGCTAGTGACGAGTCAGGGCTGTGTGACGCGGTCAGCCTTCACTGAAGTTTGGGCTCTATGCCGCGGTCGCCCTTTACTGAAGTCCATGCTGTGTGCCACGGTCACCCTGTGCAGAGGTCTGGGCTGTGTTCCACGGTCGGGTGGTGACGAGTTCCGTGCTGTGTGCTGCAGTCGCCCTTCACTGAGGTTCGGGCTGTGTGCTGCGGTCGCCCTCCGCCAAAGTCCAGCCTGTGTGCCGCCGTCACCATGTGCCGAGGCCTGGCTGTGTTATGCGGTTGGCTAGCTACGAGCTCCAGTCTCTATGCCGCAGTCGTCCTGTGCAGATTTCCGAGCTGTGTGCCACCGTTCCCCTTCACTGACATCCAGGCTGGCTTCTGCAGTCGGCTAGCCACGAGTTCGAGGCTCTATGCCACGGTCGCCCTGCACCGCGATCCGGGCTGTGTTCCGCGGTCGGCTATCGATGAGTTCCGGGCTCTGTGTCACGGTCGCTGTGTGCCAAGATTTGGGCTGTGTGATGCCATCGCCATCTGCCAAGGTCTGTGCTGGGTGCCAGTGTCACCCTGCACCGAGGTCTGGGCTGTGTGTTGTGGTCGCCCGGCGCCGAGGTCCTGGCTGTGTGCCGCAGTTGCCCTGCGCTGTGGTCCATGCTGTGTGCCAGTGTCACCCTGCACCGAAATCCGGGCTGTGTGCCCCAGTCGCCCTTCCTTGAGGTTCGGGCTGTTTGCCACGGTAGCCCTGCGCCGAGGTACACGCAGTGTGCCATGGTCGCCCTGCACCGAGGTCCAGCCTGTGTGCCATGATCTCCCTGTGCCAAGGTCCGGGCTGTTTTCACCGGTCGGCTAGAGATGAGTTCCATCCTGTTTGTCGTGGTCGTCCTGCGCCGAGGTCCGGGCTATGTTCTGTGGTCACCTAGCGACGAGTTCCGAGATCTATACTCCGGTCACCCTGCACATATTTCCAGGCTGTGTGCTNCGGTCGGCTAGAGATGAGTTCCATCCTGTTTGTCGTGGTCGTCCTGCGCCGAGGTCCGGGCTATGTTCTGTGGTCACCTAGCGACGAGTTCCGAGATCTATACTCCGGTCACCCTGCACATATTTCCAGGCTGTGTGCTGCGGTAGCCTTGCTCCAAGGTCCAGGCTGTGTGCCACAATCACCCTGAGCCGAGGTACTGGCTGTGTTTCACGGTTGACTAGCGACGAGTTAGAGGATCTGTGCCACTCTCATCCTGCACAGATTTCTGGGCTGTGTGCTGCGGTCGTCCTTCACTGAGATTCAGGATGTGTGCCGTGTTAGCCCTTAGCCCTCCGCCGATGTCCGAGTTGTGTGCCGCGGTCGCCCTGTGCCAAGGTCCGGGCTGTGTTCCACGGTCGCCCCGTGCAGAGGTCCAGCCTTTGTGCTGTGTTCGCCCAGTGCAGAGGTCCGGGATGTGTTCCGCCGTTGGCTAGCGACGAATTCCAAGCTCTGTGCCATGGTTGCCTTGCACAGATTTTTGGGCTGTGTGGTGCGGTCGCCCTTCACTGAGGTTCGGGCTGTGTGCCGCGGTTGCCTGCGCTGAGCACCATGCTGTGTCACAGTCACCCTGCGCCGAGGTCCGGCCTGCATTCTGCAGTCATCTAGCGACGAGTTCCGAGCTCTGTACCCTGGTNGTCATGTATGGATGTGAGAGGTGGACTATAAAGAAAACTGAGCACCAAACAACTGATGCTTTTGAACTGTGATGTTGGAGAAGACTCTTGAGAGTCCCTTGGACTGCAAGGAGATCCAACCAGTCCATCCTAAAGGAGATCAGTCCTGGGTGTTCATTGGAAGAACTGATGTTGAAGCTGAAACTCCAATACTTTGGCCACCTGATGCAAAAAGCTGACTCATTTGAAAAGACCCTGATGCTGGGAAAGATTGAGGGCAGGAGGATAAAGGGACGACAGATGATGAGATGGTTGGATGGCATCACCAACTCAAAGGGCATGAGTTTGAGTAAACTCTGGGAGTTGGTGATGAACAGGAAGGCCTTGCGTGCTGCTGTTCATGGGGTCGCCAGGAGTCGGGCATGACTGAGCGACTGAACTGAAGTGATGTATGAGTCTTAATATTAAAATTAGCGCATTTGATTAAACTAGAGGGTTAAGTATGGTAAGCACAGTGAAAGTGTTGAGAATCAGCCAAATAACACAGACTTCTTGAAGCACCTGGTCAGTAAAATTATTTCTCCAATTACTATGACAATCAGTGATGATCGAGTGGAGGTTCTCCAGGTAGGGTCAATCTCTTCCTAAGAAAACTTTAGCTGCAGAAGAGGCAGTACCTGTCTTTCAGTGAAGTCATCAGCACAGTGTGAAAACATGAACACTCTGACTAAAACATATTTATATCTAATAGAGGAGAAGGTGTGTGAAACCCATTTGCTAGACCTCAAGTGGTCCGTTAGGCAGTTTAAGCCTAGGAGCAGTATGATCAGGCTTCCCTGACATGAACTCAGGATAAGTGAGGTGGGCACTCTGTGGTATTATTAATGTTTTTCACCAATATTAAGTAATGAATGCAATCATTTTGTAGACCAGTGGTTTAAGGTATGTGCAGTGGGTGAAGAATGGGAACTTCAGAGTCTCTGATATGACTGGGTCATCACTTGGTCCAAACCAGAACTTTCTCTCTTCATCAAACCAACAATTATTGAATAGCCAATGTTTTGTCTTTTTATTTTTCTCCTTTTCTGAGATCAGTTGTTGGGCTTCCTTAGCCAGTTTTTCTGTATTGTCATTTGATGAAGCATCCCTTTGAACCATGACAGAGGTGTAATGGCTGTTGGGCCCTTTTAGAGTGGCGTTTCATGCAGAACTATCAACAAGGTGATTTCTTTTAGCTTTCAAAAGGTCAAATTCAGAATGCCCTGAAATCTTAATAATCGCTAGAGTGTCAGGTAAAAGTATTTATTTCAGTAATTCCTGAACATATGGGCCGGTTCAATTTTATTTCCACCGGAAGTAAGGATGCCACATTACTTCCACAATATTTCAAAATCATGAGCTATGCCAAAATCTAATATCAGTAAAAATACTTGAAGTTTTGACCTTGACTAAATTACAAACCTTTGTCAAAGTGTGTAATTCAGCCTGTCAGGCTGTGAAGCCATAGGTTAAGATGTTGCCTCAACAATGTCAATAGAACATGTAATCACACATCCAAGCAATATTTGGCATTGCCTTCCTTTAATTAAGAACCATCATTGAATAATGATATATCGGCCTTACACAGTGGAGTTTCCTATAGATCAGTGTTAAACACTCATGAGGTATTTTGTTTGTAATAGAGGGGAGAAGGATATCTGGGTTAAAGTTATTACAACTTAAGACTTATGTGAACTTCATAGAGGGTGAGGCAACTGGCTGAGAAATATTGAATGTGATGATAAATCAAGTGAACTTCTAGTGCATGAGGTAAAAAGTGGTTAACAGGGATCCCAGAACAATTTTCTCAGTGACCTTCACCAAAAGGGCACTGGCCATAATGGCTCTAAGAAAAGCGAGGTGTTTCATGCCCCAGGGTCCACTTGCTGGCCTTAATACCCTATAGCAGGTATCAGGGAAGTCCCTGTTTTTTGAGGTTAGTACCCAAAGAGCATTTCCTTCCTTTTCATATACAGAAAGTAAAACAGGGACTCTGATAATTGGGATGCCCAAGAGTTTCCTTGATGGTTCAGCAGGCAAAGAATCCATCTGCCCATGTAGGAGATGCAGGTTCAATCCCTGGGTCAGGAAGCTCTCTTGGAGAAGGAAATGGCAACCCAGTCCAGTATTCTTGCCTGACAAATCCTATGGACAGAGGAGCCCAGCAAGCTATAGCCTTTGTGGTCACAGTTGGACACTACTGAGCAACTGACACAAGGACAGGTGGATTCACCAGAATAAGATTTTGAAGGCTATGCTATCTGGTTCTCCCTATAAAATTGGGTTGGGGTTGTTATTGTTGAGTAAAATGTATAGAGGTCTGACCATAAGAGAGAAATTTGGAATCCAGTTTTGACAATAAACAATTAGCCTGAGAAAGCTTTGCAGTTGTTTCTTAGCTTTGGGTTTTGGGAAACTTAAGACATCACAAAGTCTACCTGGATCTAGGTCTTAGGTAGTTAGAATAGGAAAAAGGAGTCCATAATGGCGATGGCTAAAAGACAAAGAAGGGAAAAGCCTGCAAAAATAGAACAAAAAAAGGTCCAAGGACCAGAGTGAGGACCTCAAGTAAAACAAAACAGCCCTCCTGACTAGTCCAGTTACCTAGTGCAGGCTCAAGGGGAGGAGAAAAAACATAAAAAGAGGAACCAAAATCTGGGTGCTTCTCTTCCCTTCGCATCTTTCGGGTCGGCCTGCCCTCACACCTTGAGGATGTATTTTCCTTTGCTTGCCAATAAAATTGAACTATAACACTGGCCCACAGTCGTTTCAAATTTTTGCTGCAGCGAGACAGAACTGAAGAAATTACACTCTCCCAATTAGGCTTTGCCCTGGTTCTGATATCAGATATCCTAAATATCTAATCTGGGTTAGTGAAAATTGCAATTTTTCTTTGGTGATCTTATACCCCTTTAAGGCTGCTGTTTTCCTGAGGAGGTCTGATTAAGAAGAAGACAAAAAGCAAATTATCTACATTTGCAACAATGTAGAAACCCTAGGGAACTTTTTATCTTCTAGATCAACCTTCAGGATTTGTGAAAAATAAGACCCTTCTGTATAACCCTGAGACATTACTGTCCAAGTAAATTGTTTCCTAAGGGAAGACAAAAGGGTATTGGCCAGCTTCATCAACTATAGTACCAAATAATGTACTAAGTAAATCAGTTACAGTAAATAATTTACTTTCAGTGGGAATGGATGTTAGTAATGTGTGATGGTTAGGAACAAAAGATATCCAGGGATAACAGTGTTGTTTATTGTCATGGACAAACCTCCACCATCAGTCATTAGGTTTTCTCATTGATAAAATGTAAGTGATACAGGGGCTGGTACAAGAAATAATGAGGCCTTGAGCTTTGCCCTCTTCTATTGTGGATTTTATTCTCTGAAAGTCTTATTTGCTTATACCATACTGATGAATTCTAATAAGAGATTTTGAGAGGTCTCTTAGAATTTTGATGGGAGTTACTCTGTGAATTTCATCAATATCAGTGGGAAATTTTGTCTGTAAAGAAGGTGGTAGATGATTGCATAGGGAAAAATCATCAATATTTCCAGAATCTGCTCTAGTACTCTCAGAGATGGAACACATGTAAGGTGTCAAAGGTCATTTAATTTAACTTGGTAAATTACTTTGATATTGTCAATTTCTAGAATTTTATCCCCCCTTTGAGAGAAATTCCAGCATGATACTTCTCTGAGAGGCCTCAGCCTAATAAATGGATGGGAGAAAGGAGCTGAGGAGAAAAGCATGTGTGTCTCTCAAAGGGCCTGACTTAAAGGAAGTAGATTCAGAGACAGAAACTTTTGAGGTACATTAGGCATCCCTACTATTTGAACTGTTTTAGTACTGTGAGGCAGGGGCTATTTATTGTTGCTGACATTGAGCATGAAGAATGAGACTCTAATGTCATTAGGACTAGAAAAGTTTCATCCTTAATATTGATAAGTTTCATCCTTAATATTGATGTGTTTCTCTAAGCAAATTAAGAGAGAGGATTGAAAAGCTTCCCTGTAGGTCCTAGGAGCCCTGTCATTGAGAATTAGAAGGACTGTGGAAAGACTGATTAGAGGGCAGAAATTGCCTAATGTGCTGAAATTTGTAGTAATCTATTTCCCAGTGTTCTGGCACTCTGCAGTAATAATGGAAACTAGGAGGATTTTGATTTCATTTAGAAGACTTTATTTTCATGAGTTGAAGATAATGCTGAGGTGACTCATCTGCAGTGTGAGAGAGCTGGTTTGCCAGACTGACTAAATCTGGAGCAGACATAGTTTCCCAGTCCATGCTGATTCTTTTTACCAGAAGGTAAATGTCTCAGTTCAGCTGCTCAGGTGGAATCGACATCTTAAGGGACATCAGTATTTTCTTTAAAAATAATCACAAGTTGATTTTTATAATCACGATCAGATTTGTCAGATGTTTGCATAGAAGTCTGAAATTTCTTCCAATCAACTGACTTTGGAAAGTCCCTAGGAATTATTCAGTGAAGTTGGCTGTATTGCCTAAGACTGATCATATAGTGAAGTTGTGGACTGGTCTCCTGCTTGTAATTCTAGAGACCATTCGGGACTTTCCCAATTAGTGGTTTTCACTCAATCCTGAGTCTACCAGCATATGAACTAGCTGATACCTATCAGAGAACCGGGTGGATAAGTTTGAATGACTACATTAAATTCCTCACCAAATCTGTAAGGCTCTTCAGCTGCAATGGGAAAATCTTTGACTATGGTTCACAGTTTAATCCAGAGAGTATAAGAAATTAAGTTTAGAGTTTCTTGATTCTCAGATAGCTTAATTTTAAAGTGACAGGTTCTGACAATTCAGAGGAAAAGGCTGTGGGGAGCATTTTGGAGAAAAGGAGGAGCTTGGAAATAGAAGCTGAATGGAGAAACTGAAGGCCTAGTGGAGATGTAGGCTACATAGAAGAGAAGGAGGAAAATGCAACAGAAGGCAGAATCCGGCTACAAAAAGCCACAGAAGATAAGATGGCAACAGAGCCAGGGCCTGAGGCTTCAGAAGCCATTTTATCTTTCTTCAATCATTTTATATAATTTTAAAATCTTGACAGAGAGGCAATTTTATACTGCTGATAACATTGGGACATTTCAAAATATCAATCAAAATAAGCATTTCCCTCAATTTTGAAAATGTTTGAGCTGCTTTAGTCCAATTTGGTTTTAAGGAAATTAGTCTGGAAAATTCAAAATTTCCCTGTAATGGCCACTGATGTTCTAAATAGCCTTTGGTCAGGTTGGTTCATTTAGTTAGAAGCATGAGAGAGAAATTTGATTTTTAAACTTAAAATCAAATCTGCCAGAGACTCTGTGGGGGGCAGCCTCAAAATACTCAGATAACTGGGATTTCACTTTTTAGGGATATTTTTACTGGAGTAAAGAACAATTTTCAAACAGTCTAAACAGTTTACAGCATAAAGAGCTCAGTTCAAACACCTTGCAAGTCAATCCCAACCAGTCTTCACAGGACTGCTCAGTCCCAGAACAGCCAGGTCAAAGATGTTTTCTAGCCAGTCTCCAGAGGACAGCTCTTCCAAAGAAATCAGCTGAATGCTGTAAAACCCAACACTGTTTCAAAGAAACAACCTGTGATCATGGAGGAATGGATTGAGGTTAGCCAGCTTCAGTAAAACTGTCTGATCTCAAAATCAGACCAAAGTGCCAAATGAATACTCACATACAGAACAAGGCCTTAACCAACAGATGAAACCTTTAAATAGATACCAAATAAAGCCTGGAGAGCTTCAAATACAGGAAGGGCATGATCCCAGATCCAGAAGACATACTTTCAAACACCAGGGTTAGTGAGAAGGCAGTGAACAACAAAAAACTCTATTGTGGGTATCTCACCTTGTTTTGCTCAACAACCTTAAAGCTTCTCTAGTCCCTGTGTAGGCCACCAAAATGTTGATTTAAAACAAACAGACTGCCAGATATTTCTTCAGGGAAAAAAAAAAGTTTAATTTTGAATCAATAGAGAATTTGGGTCTGCAAACATGGCAAGCTATATACCAGCCCCTGCACTGCAAGGGAAGGAGAGCACTTTTATGGAAGGAAGAAGAAATTGTGAGGGCTGCAGTCCACAAAGGTCCCTTGGTTTTTCATTGGCCCAGTTTTTGCAACGAAAGTAAAGGAGTCTGTCCTCTTCCTCTTGGGCTCTGCTTTCATCACTGTGCATGGAATCTCCCCTCTCTAGTCTCCCAACTCTAACTGAGGTTTTGTTTATTAATAAATAGTTTTTTATAACTGAGACCTCCACTCCTGTAATAAAAGACAGATTAGCAGGAGGAAAAAACCCAGAAGTTTAATTATATGCATATCCCCTGTGTATATGAATGAATATCCCCTGTATGCTTAGAAAAACTGAGTAATTCCCAGAAATGGTCTGAACCACCATCTTACACACCACCTCCAGCTAAAGACAAAAGGTGTTGGTAGGGGGAGCCAGTTATGGGAAGTTATCAAGAAAATCACAATCAGCAAAGCTATGTGTTGTTATGCAGAAATGTCTTTGGCTTCTCCATTGATAAGTTTCTAAAGACTTAGTCATTCTTCTTGGTACAGAGAGGGGTATAATCACACAAATAGAGTTTTTCCTTATAAATACAAGTTTCTCTTACAAAAGGGTAACTTTTAATGGATCTTCAGAACTTCTCATGGGTCTGGACTTTCATAAAAGTAACCAACCCCAAATAATCTTATGCCAAAGAGGCATTTTGAAGGGTGCAAATTCTGCTCTCCTTCAATCCTGTTGCTGTTGCTGTTCAATTGCTAAGTTGCATCCAACCTGTGACCCCATGAACTGCAGCACTCCAGGCTTCCCTGTCCTTTACTATCTACCGGAGTTTGCTCAAATTCATATCCATTGAGCAAGTGATGCCATCCAACCATCTCATCCTCTGTTGTCCCCTTCTCCTCCTACCTTCCATCTTTCCCAGGATCAGAGTCTTTTCCGATGAGTCAATTCTTCACAACAGGTGACCAAAGTACTGGGGCTTCAGCTTTAGCACCAGTCCTGCCGATGATTATTCAGGGCTGATTTCCTTTAGGATTGACTGGTTTTATCTCCTTGCTATAAGGGACTTTGAAGAGTCTCCTCCAGTACCACAGTACAAAAGCATCAATCTTAAATATGATTTTTTAAAAGTTTATTCTTATTCATATTAGAAGAAATGCAAATAAAAACTACACTGAGATGCAATTTTTCAGGTTGGCAAAAGTACATTAATGTATTAGAGTGTGGAGAAACAGAAATTCTCTGAAGATGAGTGAAAGTATATAAATTGTTAAACATTTATGAAAAAAATCTATTAAGATGATAAGTATATATACCATTTTACCTAACAATTTTGTTTCT
>SJYV01031742.1:0-10511 GCA_006410875.1 Neotragus pygmaeus | reverse complement strand
GAGATTTATTTCTTTTTTAGAGAACATTTTTTGAGGGTTTCAGATTTGTAAAAATGTCTTTGAAAACTAAATAACTCAAAGAAAAAGAATATAAGGAAACACTAGTAAAAAATAAGTATGATTGTATAAGGAGTTTTCCTCTTTTTTTTAACCATTTTTAAAAATTTTTACTTTATTCTACTTTACAATACTATATTGGTTTTGCCATACATCGACATGAATCCACCACAGGTGTATACGAATTCCCAATCCTGAATCCCCCTCCCACCTCCCACCCCACATCGTCTCTCTGGATCATCCCCATGCACCAGCCCCAAGCATCCTGCATCCTGCATCTGATTCATCTGACTGTTGGCGTCATATTCAAGTTGTGATTTTCCTGGTTCTTAGGATGATGAGAAACTTGCTGTTTAAACCTGGATATTTTAAGTTTAAACCTGGATATTTTAAGTATTATAAATTTTGCTTTAGGAGGCCTCCCCTGATACTGCTCTAGCATGGGAATGGGGGAGGGGGGTGCTGCCTCATTTATATCAGGGTTGGGTGGAGGGGGGTGTTCTAATGTCCACTAGACTACCTAGCCCCCACTCTAGCAGAAAATAGTAAAGGTACCTCGTTACTGCTAAGTGGCGGTGGATGTCTACACTTTCTGTGTGGAGGTAGAGAGGTTAAGAGGTAGAGGGAAAGGAGATTGTTACAGCCCAGTAAGTCTAAAAGTCCCAGCTCCCGAGTCAGCTTCTCTGACATTACCCCAGCAGCAACAGCTGGGACACCGTATTACAGTCTGTCAAGGTGGGGTTGCAAGGTGTTTTACTCAGCCTTATCTGCTGTGGGTAGGGATGGAACCAGAGCTTTTGTCTGCAGTGTTCACATGCTACACAGTTGTCTAAAAGTCTTCTGTCTCGCTAGGCTGTCCCCTTCCTGGTCTTTGGCTGAAGAGAGCAGGATTTTCTTGAGACTCTTTGTTTGCACTCAGTGGCTTTTCTGGGTTGTTAGTTTCTCCAGTCTTCAGTCTGGGACATATGAAGAGAAACCCAGGAAATTCATCTCAGGTTTTAAGGTCTCCAGCAGGTCTTTCTCTTCTATTTCAGAGAAGATTATTTAGAGTCTTCCTTTTTTTTTTAATGCAATGTACATGGTTTTTAACCATACTTAGTGGGAAGAATAAGGAAAAGTATATCTGTTCCACCTTTCCAGAAGTGGAAATCTTCATCTCTGTTATTGATTCCTGGCTTATTTCTATTATGGTCTGTATTCGGTTCCCAGGGCTGCCATAGCAATGTACCAAAAACTGGGTGGTTTAAAACAACAGAAATTTATCATATCACAGTTCTGGAGGCTTGAAGCCTGAAATCAAGGTGCCAGCAGGGAGATGCTCCTTGTAAAACTTATAGGAGAAAATGCTTCCTTTCTTCCTCCTAGCTCCCGGTGCTTGCTGGTAATCCTTGACATTCCTTGGTTTGCAGCTGCAGCACTTCAGTCTCAGCCTCTGTTGCTACCTTCATGTGTCTCCTTAGAGGGACACCAGTCATATTTGACTAAGGGCACCGGACTCCAGGATGACCTCATCTTAACTAATTACATCTGCAATGATCCTATTTCCAAATTCTGTCACATTCTAAGGTATGACTACAATATATGTCTTGGGAGAATACAATTTAACCAAAAACATTATCAAAGACTATACTTTCATCACTTAAATGCTTTTGAACTTAAGACTTGTTTTATGGCCCAGAATATGTTCTGTCTGTCTTGGCACTTGAAAAGAATGTGTGTATGGGGGTTGTTGGGTGAAGTGTGGTATAAATGTCACTTGGGATGTGCTTGTTGACAGTTCAATTCAGGTCTCCTATATTCTTTACTGATTTTCTGTTTATTTGATCATCAGTTACTGAGACAGGAGTGTTGAACTGTTTCCACGTTGTTGTTGTTGTTTAGTGACTCAGTCGTGTCTGACTCTTTTGTGACTCCATGGACTGTAACCTGCCAGGATCCTCTGTCCATGGAATTGCCCAGGCAAAAATACTGGAGTGGATTGTCATTTCCTTCTTCAGGGGATCTTCCTGACCCAGGGATTGAACCTGCATCTCATGAATTAGAAAGCATATTCTTTACCACTGAGCCACCAGGGAATAATCTATCTATTGCTTTTCTCCCGTCTATCAGTTTCTGCTTCATGTGTTTTAAGGCTCTGTTTCTTGTTACTTCATTTCTTTCTCTTTTTTTTTCCTTTCTCTGGGTTACCTGCACGTGATTTTAGGATTCCATCTTGATTTATTTTTAGGTTCCACCAGGTTTTTGTTTGTTAACCAGGACCCCCAACATATTTTTAGCTGTGAAGCCACAAAAAGAGTAATAATGAGGCCCCAGCTTGCCTGTCTCCACTAATTCCCCCTTCACTGTTTTACTTCACTGACTAAACATGCTTAGCTTCTCAGATGGCCCTGTAATCTCCTATTTGTCCACTCTTGCCAACACTTCAGCATAGACGCATAGTCACAGTTTCTCAGATCTTCTTTCTCTCCAACTCTTTGAAAGTTCTATAAGGTCCAGTGTTATTTCATAATACATATAGTGGCCCTGCCACTCCCCTGACTGAATCCTGAGAGAGGATAAGAGGGCATGTGGAGAGAAGGGCCAAGACACTCCAGCTATTTCAACCTTCAGAGCCAAGGCCCCAGATACATGAGTAGAGCCATCTTGCTGCTGCTGCTAAGTAACTTCAGTCATTTCCAACTCTGTGTGACCCCAGAGATGGCAGCTCACCAGGCTCCCCTGTCCCTGGGATTCTCCAGGCAAGATCACTGGAGTGGGTTGCCATTTCTTTCTCCAATGCATGAAAGTGAAAAGTGAAAGTGAAGTTGCTCAGTGGTCTCCGACTCTTAGCGACCCCATGGACTGCAGCCTCCCAGGCTCCTCCATCCATGGGATTTTCCAGGCAAGAGTACTGGAGTGGGGTGCCATTGCCTTCTCCGAGAGCCATCTTAGACAACTGAAATTGGTACTTAAAAATAACGTGCTTTTGCAAAAAACAAAAGAAGAAGAAAGGAAAAAGCTAAAACAGATGTATTACCTTTGGGACTGAGTTGTGGGGAGAGTCTAGAAAAACAGCTAGGAAAATGTTAGTAAAGGTTGGGAAATGGGTGAACAAAGTAGAATCTCTAAGAGTAGCGAGGAAACTGTAATAGAAGGTTGGAAAATGACATCTCATGTCAAATCGGAGAAGGCAATGGCACCCCACTCCAGTACTCTTGCCTGGAAAATCCCATGGACAGAGGAACCTGGTAGGCTGCAGTCCAAGGGGTCGCTGAGAATTGGACACGACTTGTTGACTTCACTTCCACTTTTCACTTTCATGCATTGGAGAAGGAAATGGCAACCCACTCCAGTGTTCTTGCTTGGAGAATCCCAGGGACGGCGGAGCCTGGTGGGCTGCCATCTATGGGGTTGCACAGAGTCGGACACGACTGAAGCAACTTAGCAGCATGTCAAATAGGTAAAAAAACAATTGGCAAAACTGTCATCTGCAGTAAATGGAAGATGGAAAATATGTACCTAGTGAACTTGTGTATCTACCTAAGGAGAACGTCCAGTCAAGCAGAATGCTGATAGTGCCATTTAACATTTAGCTGCATGTGATAATGTACACAAAGAGAGAGGTGAGCCGAGCAGCATTTGCAAATGGAATTTTAGAGGAAATAGAGAAGAGCCAGGATTTTCTGGGTCAGAAAATAAAACTTTCACATTTCTAGTTTGCCAAGCCAGCAAAGATTAAGGGCGTAACGTAAGATCCTTTGTGAAGACCCCAGAAAGATCTAAGTTAGTGCTTAAGAAACCTTTTCAAATAGGAAAAAAGGCATTGTATATAGGCAGAACACTGACATAAATCATACCTGTATGTTTTTGGATCTGTCTCCTAAGAAAAAAGAAACAAAAGCAAAAATAAACAATTGGGACCTAATTAAACATAAAAGCTTTATGCAGTAAAGGAAACCATCAACAAAATGGAAAGATAATATACTGAATGGGAGAAAATACTTACAAATGATATGACTGTTAAGGGGTTAATGTCCAAAATATAAAAACAGCTCATACATCAACATCAAAATCAACATCAAATCAACATTTTAAAAATCCAATTTAAAAATGGGCAGAACTGAGTAGACTTTTTCCAAAGAAGACATTCAGATGGCCAACAGGCAAATGAAAAGATGCTCAACACAGCTAATCATCAGAGAAATACAAGTCAAAAGCACAATGAGATATCACCTCACACCTGTCAGAATAGTTATCATCAAAAACGACTACAGATGACCAATGTCAACAAAGATGTGGAGAAAAGGGAACCCTAGTACATTGTTGGTAGGAATGTAAATTGGTGTACTTACCATGGAAAACAGTATGGAGGTTCTTAAAAAACCTGAATATAGAAATACCATGCAATCCAGCAATTCCACTCATGGATACATATCCAGTGAAATAAAAAACACTATTTCAGGGCTTCCCTGGTGTCTCAGTGATAAAGAATCTGATTGCCAATCAGGAGACAATAGTTCAATCCCTGATCCAGGAAGATCCCACATGCTGCGGGGCAGCTAAGCCCCTGCACCACAGCTATTGAGCCTGTGCTCTAGAGCCCGGGAGCCACAACTACTGAGCCCTCATAACACAGCTACTGTAGCCCACACACCCTAGAGCCTATGCTCCACAACAAGAAAAGCCACCACAAGGAGAGGCCTGCACATCACAACTAGAGAGTAACCCCCAGCTCCCCTACAGCTAGAGAAAAGCTTGAGCAGCAACCCAGCAGAGCCAAAAATAAATAGATAAAAAATACTAATTCAGTAAGATACATGCACTTCAATGCTCATAGCAGCACTTATATGGAAGCAATCTAAGTGCCCATTCAACAGATGAACAGATAAAGAAGATGCAATGGAATATTAGTCATAAAAATAAAATGAGATTTTTCCATTTGCAACTGCATGGATGGACCCAGAGGGTATTATTCTTACTGAATCTTAAGTCAAATACAGAAAGACAAACATATGTTATCACTTATATGTGAAATCTAAAAAATAAAACAAATTACTAATATAACAAAACAGAAACAGACTTACAGATATAGATAACAGATATAGATATACTAGTGGTTACCAGTAGGGAGAGGGAAGAGAAGAGGGGCAATACAGAGGTAGGGGATTAAGAGGTATAAAGTATTATGCATAAAATAATCTACAAGAATATATTGTACAGCACAGGGGATATAGCCAATATTTTATAATAAGTTTAAATGGAGTATAATCTGTAAACATATTGAATCACTACGCTGTACACCTGAAACTAATAAAATACTGTAAATCAACTACACTTCAATTTAAAAAGAAAAAAGGCATTGTCCCACAGCCCTTAACATGCTACCCAAAGTAGAAAGAAGCCCATCTCAAAAAATGTTGTGGGTATAACTTCCATTCTATGGACTCAGATTCATATGAACCCCATACTTTATTCCTTTGACTCTATAAATGTTCTATATGTTCCATCCCTCCTATTGCGTCCCCAACTGAAGTTGCTATATAACACAGGGAGCTCAGCCCGGTGCTCTATGACAACCTACAGGGCTGGAATGGGGGGGGGCGGATGGTAAGAGGGAGAGAACATATGTATACTCATGGCTGATTCATGTTGTTGTATGGCATAAACTAATACAACATTGCAAAGCAATTATCCAGTTTAAAATAAATTTTAAAAGTCACTATAAGTTCTGTATAAATATATTACAGTATAATAATTTTTAAAAGTATGTGTGTGTGTGTGCTTACATGGTAATGTATACGTTAGGGTTTCCCTGGTAGCTCAGATACCTGGCTTCCCTGGTAATGAATCTGGCTGCAAAGCAGGAGACCTGGCTTCAGTCCCTGAGTTGGGAAGATCCCCTGGAGAAGGGAACCACTACCCACTCCAGTACTCTGGCCTGGAGAAATCCATGGACAGAGGAGCCTGGCAGGGGTCCCAAAGAGTTGGACCATGGGGTCCATGGGGGTCCCAAAGAATTGGACATGACTGAGCAACTTCACTTTCATTTTCAATGTATGTTTCCTTGCTACTGTCTCAATTCATCCCACCCTCTTCTTCCCCCCACCGCTGTGCCCGCAAGTCTGTTCTCTCTGTTTGCATCTCTATTCCTGCCCTGCAAATAGGTTCATCAGTACCATTTTCCTAGATTCCATGCATATGTGTTAATATACAATATTTGTTTTCCCTCTTCTGACTTACTTCACTCTGTATAACAGGCTCTAGGTTCACCACCTCACTAGTACTGACTCAAATGCTGAATCCACATTTTTAAGAGAACTGAACCAGCAAAACCCCTTCAAATAGATCTAAGAGGGGTTGAGATTGCTCCATTTGCAAATTCCAACTGGGGCCCCAACTTTCTGTGAATAGGGAGGGAGCAGGCTGAGAAAGCCACTAAGCTGCCAACATAAGCCATTTTTTTTTTTAAATAAAAGTATGACCCATGGGCCATGTCAAGAGCCCAGAGGATGAAAATAAGAACTATGAATAACAGTAAACTAGGAAGCCACTCCCAGGGAATAGAATGAAGATTGACTCCAGGATTTCTCTGCTCCAAGAAAAGGGGGACCTGGCAGCACATATCCAGGTGGTTCTATGGTTGCTATGGGTCAATGACTCCTTTGTACCCGTCTTTTCAAGTGGGAGTGTTTACTGTAGTTATCTTGTCCCCATATCACCATTGTGGTTGGAGGGCGGTACAGATAACTTGTGTGGCAGATTGCATTTTTCCAAATATGGGCACATTAATGTATAGATTATCCTATATGCTGTTCTCACAATGTGACAGTGACAGCTCTCTTCAAGATGGTGGCATCCACGTTCCTTGCCTTTGAGCTTGGGTGGACTTTTGTAACTGCCTCAGCCAAACAAAATGTGGTGAAAGTGACGTCGTATGACTTCTGAAGCTGGGTCACGAAAGGTAGCAGCTTTTGCCTGGCACCCTTTCTCACATGCTCTTGCTCTCGCTCTCTCTCCCCTTGCCCTAGAAATGCAGTGCTGTGCTGTGAGGAAGCCCAGTCAATATGAAGAGACTAGTGGGGCTGTTCTAGCTGACAACCACAGACAGGCTCCTGGCCACACATGTGAGTAAACAGAGCCCTAGGATGACGCTAGCCTTCACTGAAAGGGTCTTCCAACTGAAGCCCTAGACATCATGGAACGGAGACAAACTATACCCTCTGCTGCCCTGTCTGAAAGAGAAGCCAAGAAGATAATAAATTATTTTGCATTGTTTTAAGCCACTAAGTATAGGGGTAACTTGTTATGTGGCAGTAGATAACAAATGCAAAGTGTTCTATGAGAAGCTACCTCTGGGTGTGACTGTAGATGACAAAATTCTGGACATTGAGCTGAAGCTATAATTGGATGAAATATCTGAGGTCTTAGGAGAGGTAAGTATATTTTGCACATAGGAGGAACACAAATCACAGGTACCAGAGNAGTAGATAACAAATGCAAAGTGTTCTATGAGAAGCTACCTCTGGGTGTGACTGTAGATGACAAAATTCTGGACATTGAGCTGAAGCTATAATTGGATGAAATATCTGAGGTCTTAGGAGAGGTAAGTATATTTTGCACATAGGAGGAACACAAATCACAGGTACCAGAGAGAGGACACTGCTATATTGTCATATTAATCACCAACAATGGTTAATCCTCTGCTATATTGACCAAGGCTTGACTGTGTGACATGCTTTGGCCGAGATGATGAAAGCAAAATCTTGAAATTAGTTGTACTTTGGGGTTTGCCCTTTCTTACTTCTGGGGAACCTAAGACCACCATGTGAAGCAGCATAGCCTTAGCTCCTAGAGGATTAAAAAACGCATGGAGTGGGAGCCCAATTATACAGGTCATTCCAGTTGAGGCCCCAGAGTTAGCCAGGCAAAGACAGGGCACAGTCATGCAAGGCAGAGGCACAGACAAATCGGCTGGTTGTGTGCTGTTCTATATTTCTGTAAGGTCAGATTTGAGAGGTAGTATAGCAGTAGGGTCTTGTAGAGGTAGACAGGGACCGAGGCACAAAAATGTTTTATGCTTTGTTTTCATTCTTTCTTCCTTAGGATCATTCGGGGTTTTAAGTAAGGGAGAGATATGATCAGTTAGCAATTTAGAAAGATAATTTTGGTGGCAGAACGAAAGATGAATTAGAGAGGTGAAAGGTGGGAGATGTGCAGAGGTTGTGATAACGGTGTGATCAAGAAGTGATGAGTGGTAGAAGTGGCAAGGAGAGGGAAAATATGGTAAACATTTAGGAGGTAAATACACTAGGGCTTAAGGATGGATTGACTGTCAAGGTTGGAAAGGAAAGGGAGGCATCTAGGAGCATTGTTTGGGGTCTGGCTTCAGTAGAACTGGTACCAGTCACTGAGGCAGGAAATATAGGAAGAATGATAAGGCCTTTTTTAGTTCTGTTTTAGTGAGGGAAGGCTGAGCTGAGTTTTGAGTATGTCAGTTTCAGCTGTTTGTCAGACATCCATATAGTGATGTTTGGCTGGCAGTAGTGTATATAACCAAGCTAGAGTTTTAAATGCAGGAGTTGTAGTCATATATGTGAAAATAAAATAAGAACACATACAATGTATCAATTAAGAGTATAGCTTTTGGGCTCATTTAACTTGGATTCAAATCTCAGCTCCACCACATATTAACCACAGTTATTGAGAAAAAATGTCTTCATCTACAGAGACAGAGTAAATACAGACAAGGTTGTTGTGAGGATTAAACGAGGCAAGGTTTAGCAAAGAATCTAAAATTAATAAATTCTCAAAAAGTGGTAGATATTGTTACTAAATGATCAAGAAATAACAAAGAAGTAGACCAAAACCATGGAGCCAAGAAGTGGCCAAAAGGCACTTGAAAAGATGCTTAACATCACTAATCATCAGAGAAATGCAAATCAAAAGTACAATAAGATAGCACTCCACATCCATTAGGAGAGATAGTATAAGAAGGAAAGAAAGAGAGAGAGAGAGAAAAGGAGGGAGGGAAAGAAGGAGGAAAGAAGAAAAAAAGGAAGGAAGGAAATAACAAGTGTTGGCAACANATATTGTTACTAAATGATCAAGAAATAACAAAGAAGTAGACCAAAACCATGGAGCCAAGAAGTGGCCAAAAGGCACTTGAAAAGATGCTTAACATCACTAATCATCAGAGAAATGCAAATCAAAAGTACAATAAGATAGCACTCCACATCCATTAGGAGAGATAGTATAAGAAGGAAAGAAAGAGAGAGAGAGAGAAAAGGAGGGAGGGAAAGAAGGAGGAAAGAAGAAAAAAAGGAAGGAAGGAAATAACAAGTGTTGGCAACAATGTAGAGAAATTGAAACTCTTGCGTACTGTTGGGGGGATTGTAAAATAGAATAACCATCATGGAAAACAGTAAAAATCCTCAAGAAATTTAAAATACAATCACCATATGATCCAGCAATCCCACTTCTAGGTATATATCCAAAAATTTTGAAATAGGGTCTCAAAGAGACATTTTCACATCTATGTTCATAGGAGTACTGTTCACAATAGGTTGTCTGAGGAGGCCTTACAAATAGCTGAGGAAAGAAGAGAAGCAAAAGGCAAAGGAAAAAAGGAAAGATATACCCATCTGAAGGCAGAGTTCCAACAAATAGCAAGGAGAGAAAGGAAAGCCTTTCTAAGTGATCAGTGCAAAGAAATAGAGGAAAACAACAGAATGGGAAAGACTAGAGATCTNGCAAGCAGGCTTCATTGCTAACCAAGACTTCTTGGGATTCTGGACAGTCAACATCCACCTGAGAAGGTGCGCCAGTTGCACACCCAGAAAACCGAGTGGCAGGGATAGGGGAAGAGATAAGTCACAGTGACCACGCTTGCCAAACACCTGGTCACCTGAGCTGCTCAGACCTGGGAAGGGCACAAAACGTAGGCCCAACCGAGTCTGCACCTTTGAAGAGTACCCGAGTGCCTGAACCTGAGCAGCTTAGACCTGAGCAGCTTACAACCCAGGGCCAGCCTCAGACTGTTCCCAGCAAAGCAACCTAGAGCCTAAGCAGTGTAGACAGGGAAAGCACACATGCCTGAGCGGGGTCAAACCCAGCGTGGCTAAGACACTGCGAGCACACGCCAGTGTTATTTGTTTGCAGCGTCCCTCCCTTCCCACAGCACGACTGAACAAGTGAGCCTAAAAAAGTTCCACCACCGCCTCCTTGTGTTAGAGCGGAAATTAAGACACTGAAGGGACCAGCAAACAGAAGCTAAAACAGAGGGAACTTCCTTGGGAGTGACAGGTGCAAGAGATAAAAACCCTGTAGTTAGTACCAACTACATAGGAAAGGGCCTATAGAGCTTGAGAAATATAAGCCACACCAAGGAACTATCTAAAAATGAACTGTCCACACTGCCCACAATAACACCAAAGAAAGTCCTAGATATATTTTTACTATTTTTTCTATCGTTTTTT
>SJYV01031739.1:864008-886181 GCA_006410875.1 Neotragus pygmaeus | reverse complement strand
TGCAGACAATGCCAGGCCTGGTCCTGTTCTTTTCTTACTCTAGAAAAAGAAATTACTTTGAAAAGCAAGAGCTTGTGGCCTCTGGTCCTGATCTCATTGGAGGTGTGTGGTCTTGGCTTTCATTCCACGAGCTGACAGATGAGCTCCTACTATGTGTGCCTACTATGTGTCAGGTGCTGTGTACCCAACAATGAGCAAGGCCAAACAGGCCCTGCCCTGCTGAGCTCATACCCAATGGGAACATGGCCACTAACTTGGGAAAGAAAGTAAATCAAATATAACAAGTGCCCTGAGGACAGTGACACTGGATGGTGTCGCTGAGAGGGGAGGGGCTGTTTCAGCTGATGGTGTCAGGGAGAGTGTCTCTGAGGAGGTGACATTTGAGCTGAGACCTGGAAAATGAAAAGGAGCTAGTCTGCAGAGAACTGGAGGAAGAGCATTCCAGGAAGAAGGCACAGCCTGTGCAAAAGCCCTGGGGCAGGACCATGCCTGGTGTTGTTGGAAGAACAGCAAGAAGGCCTGTGTGGCTGGAGCAGAGTGAGCAAGGGGGAGAGAAGGAGAAGGGAAGGGCAGGGAGAGGACAAGATCCCCCTGCACATTGTGCAGGGCCTCGTGGGCTGTAGGGAGTACTTGAAATTTTGGAGGTGGGTGCCCCAAGGGCTGTGGGCAGAGGAGGGGGCGGGACATGCCTCGGTGCTCATGGATGCTGTTTGGTCGCTGCAGAGAGTGCAGACTGTGGGCAGCCAAGCTGGGGGACCAGGTGGGAGGGACTCTGCTGGTCCAGGGGAGCAAGGATGGGGAAGAGCCAGGGTGAGGCAGTAGAGAGGAAAAGTGGGTGGGTCAGAGTAGATGGTGGACTTTCTAGATGTGCAGAGGGGCTGAGAGCCCCTTTCTCTAGGGGCACGGAGCACTGTGAGCTTCCCTGGTAGCTCCTGAGGTAAAGAATCGGGAGACCTGCAATACGGGAGACCTGAGTTCGATCCCTGGATTGGGAAGATCCCTTGGAGGAGGGCATGGCAACCCACTCCAGTATTCTTGCCTGGAGAATCCCCATGGACAGAAGAACCTGGCGGGCTGCAGTCCATGGGGTCGCAACAAGTTGGACACGACTGAGCAACTAAATACAGTGCTGTGGTTAAGAGTATGATATTGGGACCACATGGGCAAGGTTCAAAACCCACTCTGGTCATTTCGTAGCTGTGCACCCTTGGGCATATTACCTGCCTGCTCTGGGCCACCTAAATTTCCTCACCTATAAAATGGTGAGGAAACCCCTCCTAACTACCCCATCAGTACTTTCTGCAAAGCCCGTTGCACAGAGCTTGGGACACAATAGGTGCTCCAAAAATGTTTGCTATTGCTCCCCTTCTAAGCCCCAAGATGTGGAAGAAATGAGGCTCAGATTAGGCTGGCAAATTCCCTGAAGTCACCTAGCAAAAAGGGGGCCCCTGCCCCTCTCTGTCTTGCTCTATTGATGCACAGTTCTCAAACCACCTCCCCCCCAAGAACCCACGTCACTCTGCCAGCATCTCCACCATTCCTGAGCCCTGACTCACCAGGACTTGTGGTCCACTGTGACCCCCAGGCCTTCCCCCCAGGACCTATTTCCCACCTTTCTCTTCTTCAGTTTCATTCGCCAGGTCTTCCATTCCCAGCAGCACTTGGCATGGGCCCACCTGTCTCTTGCCCACCATCACTCACCAGTGTCCTCTCTCCAGATCTGCCCTTCCGGTCCCATCTCAGTAGGGGATCCCTGGGGCCTCCCAGACAGGGCCTCTAGGGAAGGGCAGTGATTGGAGGACTTCCTGGTTGGGAGGATCATCCTCGGGGAGAGGAGAGATCCTAGAACCCCAAGTGAGGGGGGCCAGGCTCACTATCTTCTCTTCCAGATTGAGGGCCCCAAGGGCAGTGACCAGATCTGTTTGTTCTCCCTACAGTGGAGCCCCTTAGAGTGACTCTTACTCCCCTCTCTCCCCTAAAATTGGATCCCAAGAGCAGGACCTGCCCCCAGGCTGGCTCTGAGCCCCGATCTGTGAGTTCCTGATCCCAAATCCACAGCCCATCTTGAATTCCCTAGGAGCTCCAGCCTCCTCGAGTGGCCCCCTCCCAGGCCCCCTAATTACCCGCTGGGTATAAATGACATTTTAATCTCCTCAGAATGGTCGCCGCCTCCCCGAGAAAGCAGCCCTCCCCTTCCCCACTCCTAATTACAAGTTGCTGCTTCCGATTTGCCTCCTGGCGGCCCAATTTCCAAACAGTGATTAAAATTAATTACCCAGGAGCACCCCCCGCCCTGGTCTGGGACTGGAGCCCTGAGGACCTATCTGTGTCCCCCTCGTGAGGTCCCGCCTCTGCCACCCGGTCTCCCCTGCCCCCGGCTCCCTGAGTGGCTTGGGACACGGGCAGCCTCTCTTTGGGTCTCTGCTCACTTATCTGCAAAATGTGCAGTTAGACTGTGCAGGCTTGTTGACAGATGGTACATCGTGGGCGCTCAGGAAATGTCAGCAAGAGGCGGTAGAGCCACGTGGCCTGGGTTCAAATCCCGACTCTACCCTTCTGTGCTGTGTGACCTTGGCCAAGTGTCTTAACCTCTCTGAGCTTTGTTTTTTTCCTCTGTAAAATGGTATAATGATGCTGCTTCACAGAGTTGGCTTGAGTAGGAATTGTGTTCAGACCTTCGAAGGGCTTGGCCCAGCAGCTGGCACACAGTAGGGGCTTCATCAATCTTACTTTAAGAGACTTCCCTGGCAGCCCATTGGTTAAGGCTCAGAACTGCCAATGCCGGGATCTCAGGTTCGACCCCTGGTCAGGAAACTAAGATGCCCCCTGCCACAAGGCAAGGCCAAAAGATATAATAATGATTTTTTAATTAAAAACTTTTTAAAATTTAAAATCTTTGCTTAAATCCCTGCTCTGCTCGGGTGCTGTATTGTGCAGCAGGGAGATAGCTCAGGTACTCTAAACACATCTTCTTTAAGGAGATGCTCAGCATTAATTGGGCACCTACTGCATGCCTGATTCTGTGCATGGCCCTGGTCAGGGTTGAATCCCCAGCTATACTGGCACACAGTAAGTGCTCAGGAAGTCTGGAATCAACAGATCTGTGTAGCTCTTTCATAAATAGGGACTGTCTGTGGGACATTCATTCAGCCAGTGTTTGCTGAGCACCTACTGTGCGCTAGACCCCCCTGTCCCCCGGGGAGTCTTACGTTGTCATCCCCGATTTACAGAGGCAGAAGCAAAACCAGAGAGGGGAAGACGTAACCCTCGCTGCACAGCAGTCCAGAGCACCTATTACATGTGGCTTATTCACCCATCACGATAACCCGTTGGGGCTGGTTGTCATGCTCTGTTCTCTGATGGAGAAACTGAGACTGGGAATCCAGAACACAGGGAGGAGGGCTGAGGACGAAGGGGCTGCACTGCCACCTCCTGGGCTGGGGAGAGGTGAGTTAACGGGTGTGGAGTGAGCACTGGGAGTGTAAGGGGTCCTCTCTCCTCAGCGCCCCCGTGGCCCAGGCCCCAGGGGACTCCCTCTGGCTGCTTCGCCAAGTTCCTAGACAGCCCCAGAGCCCGGCTGGGCTGCACCAGGGGGCAACAGAGGCAGCTGGAGGAGGCAGCTGTAAGTGGAGCTGGTAACTAGACCTGGATGGCGCAGGGGCCCGGCTGCCTGGCCGGGTTACTCGATCCCCCCGGGGACACTGGGCCCCGGAGCTGGAATCCTGGGTCTGCCGGGCAGACAGGAGCTCCTTCTATGGAACTGGAGATGAGCATCCTGCCCCCATCCTTGCCGCAGCAGATGGAGAAACAGGGGCTCTGAGCCTGGCCTGGGGGTCACTGAGTCACCTGCTGTGGTATAGAGAGGCCCAGAGAGGGTGACTTGCTGGCCCAAGGTCACCCAGCAAGGTCATTTCACAGAGAGCAAACATGAGTGCCAAGTGCCTTATTTTACAGACAAGAAAATTCATGCTCCAGGTCTTGTCCAGGGGTCCTCTCTTAAGATATGGCCGCCTCCCCACCTGCCAGCATCTTCTCGCTGTGCCTTTAAGGGTTCCAGCCTCCAGGTTTTTGTCTTTTTGGTTTCCCCTGACCACAGGCTAAGCAACCCCTTTGCCAAGACTCTCCTATCATTCTCTGCGTCTGGCACACAAGTGGCACTCAGTAATTGCTCGTCCAATTAGTGAATGAATACCTTGCAATTTGGGGTGCAGAAAGCCAGAGCTGGCCACAGATGCTCCCAAGTTGGTGGGGTTGGGTGAAGCCAAGAGTAAGGTTGAAGGCAGAACTTTCTCGCTAAGGCAGAGAGCTTAGGGTGCGCCTCCCTATACACTGGCTTATTCCAGTGGACCTTGTAGCTAGATGCTCCAGCATGGAATTGGAACATAGAATGTAATTGGATATTTAAAAAAATTTTTTCTTAGAAGCTTTATTTTATTTTTGGCCATGTCATGTGGCTTTCAAGATCTTATTTTCCCGACCAGGGATCGAACCCATGCCCCCTGCCATGGTATCTCTGAGTCTTAATCACTGGGCCGCCAGGGAATTCCCTGGATGTTTTTGCATAATAGCTATAACACGATGATAATAATAACTGATGCCCACTCTGAGCTTACTAAGTGCCAGTTCCTAGCTCAGCCCTTTATCTCCAGCTGGGCTGTCAAAACAGCCACTGGCCACATATGACTCAGAGCCACGTGTGGCCAGTCCCAGTCCAGGTGTGCCATAAATATACCACACACCCTGGATTCCAAAGATTAAGTACCAGAAGCAGAATTTAGAATGTCTCATTAATCATCCGTATGTCGATTACAGGTGGAAATAACAAGACTTGGGATCTATTGGGTTAAATGAAACATATTATTAAAATGAATTGCACCCTTTGAATGTGGCCGCCAGGAAATTCAAAACCGCAGGTACGCGCACGTGGTTCTCTGTAGGACGGTCTGTTCTAGGTGTCTCTGCATCCTCGTAGCAGTGTTTTAGGGTCAGATTTATAGCCCCTGGTGGTTTGTAGATGGGGACACCAAGGCTGAGACAGAGGGAGTGACCCCTGGAGGTCTGGAGGCTGGTAAGAGGCAGAGAGCAAATTTTAAGTCTGGCCCACAAGATTCTAGAGACTAAGCGGCCACCCCGGGGCTCTTTGGCTGGCAACATTGTCTGTCCAACCTTCCTCATCCCCAGCCTCAGTTTCCCCAATCCTCCAAGAGGATTGGACAGAGCAGGTGGGAAGGGTGGATAGACACAGCCTTGGCCAGCCTGCTATCCACAGTTAATTGGGGTCCTTGGAAAAATTTTATAGCCAGAAAGCCAGCAATAGGGGGGTGCAGGCAGCAGGTTCATGCAGGGGTGCCCAGTTTACAGACTCTGACAAGCTTATAGACATGTGTACACGGGGACAGACAGTCCGCCCCTGCTGGGGCACACACATGTGTGGTGGTTGCATCTGTGGATATGTGTGAACATGCAGACATTGGGACCTGTGGATATTCATAGGGGGATCCACTCACCTGTGGACTCACATGTGTGGTGTGGGGGTGATGGGCAAAGGTGAGCCAGGGGGGTTCAGATCTGGGCTCAACTTTGAATGCTGACAGTTCATTCCTTATAACAAGCCATTATTGAGCACCAGCTGTGTACCAGACGCTGTGGGAACTTGTCATTGGCCAAGATGCACCCGGCCTGCCCTCATGGGGCTCCTAGTTCAGGAAAACAGTTGGGCTCTGAACAGGCTGTTCCGTAGGTGATTATTTCAGTTGGTGGGATCCGTGCATAAGCTCAGCTGCTCAGGATTCTTCTGCCCAAAAATGCACACTCTGGGACTTCCCTGGTGGTCCAGTGGCTAAGACTCTGCACTCCTACTGCAGGAGGCCTGGGTTCTATCCCTGATCAGGGAACTATATCCCACATGTCACAACTAAGAGTTCTCATGCCATAACTAAAGATCCCACATGCTGCAGCTAATTAATAATATAGAAAAAGGATCTAAAATGCAGGGTCTCCTTGGGCAGGTCTAGGACAAGCACAAAACTCAGCATTTCTAACCACCCCAAGTGAGGCTGCTCCCTCTCCTGGTGCAAGGACCATATCTGGAGTAACGGAGTATCTAAAGGAGTCTTTGAGAGTGTGATACTGTGAGGGCGGGTACGTGGGGAGGGGAGAGGCTGCTGGAGTCCAGCGGCTGAGGGTGGAGACATGAGATGAGGAGGGAGCCCATCCTGAATAGTCACTGCAAGGACTGATGCTGAAGCTGAAACTCTAATACTTTGGCCACTTGATATGAATAACTGACTTATTCGAAAAGACCCTGATGCTGAGAAAGATTGAGAGTAGAAGGAGAAAGGGACAACAGAGAATGAGATGGTTGGATGGCGTCACTGACTCAATGGACATGAGTTTGAGCAAGCTCTGGGAGTTGGTGATGAACAGGGTAGCCTGGCATGCTGCAGTCCGTAAGGCTGCAAAGAGTCGGACATGACTGAGCGACTGAACTAAACTGAACTGATGTGTGTATCTGAGAGAAGAGGCTTTCTCAAGTGAGGAACAGCCAGTACAAAGGCCCTGGGGCAGGGCGAGGCCAGATGTGTTGGAGGAACAGGGAGGAGGCCTATGTGGTTGGAGCACAGCGGGGAGGGTAGAAAAAAGGAAAAGGGAAGAACAGGGAGAAGACGAGGGAGGTCGTGTGAAGTCTTGTGGGCCACCAAGAAAAACTTGGATTTTTACTGGGAGGGATGTGGGAGGCCCCGAGGGGTGTAGCCAGAGGAGGGGTGGAGCCTGATTCGAGTGCTAACAGGTGACCTTTAGGGGTTGCTTCAGTGCAGGACAGGCTGTAGGGATTAAGTGTGGGAGCTGGGGTCAAGCTGGAGGAAACTGTGGGGTCCAGGCAGGAGATGTTGGGAGCTGATCAGAGAGCAGACTAGCGAGGGGTGAAAATTCAGGATGAATTTGGCAGACCCCACAGTACTTGCTGGCCTTGGATTTGAGTGTGAGAGAATGGGGTGGTGGGTGGTGTTGGGGGGAGTTGGGAGTGACTCCCAGGGGTGGCCTGAGCCATCAGTGAAGACAGGGAACCTGTCAGTCAGTAAATCAGTTAGTTCTATGTTCCAGTGAAAACCCTAACAAGTTTTATGTTTGTTTTGGAACTTGCCAGCTGATCCTGAAATTTATGCTGAACTGTTGGGGGTGGGGCAGGGAGAGAGTAGCCCAGACAGACACCCTTGCCAGGTGGGAAAAATGTTTCAGAAGGAAATTCAAATCTATGATGAAGGTACACAAGCTAAGGCCATATGGCACCTGAAAAGGTGGATGGGAGGATGAAGCAGGTAGCCTGGAGGGGATTTCCATACCTGCCTCAGTTTCCTCATTGGTACAGTGGGACTGTGCCAAGACTTGGAGTGATGGAGGTTGGGCAGAGAGGTGGTGTCACAGTACCCACAAGCCCTCCTGGGGGAGGATCTCCATCTCTTTAACCATCCCTCCCATCCCCAAGGGCATAAATGCACATTCTCAGGGCTGCAGGCAGGCAGACACGTAGGTGCATAGGTAGCCTGTACACCATGGGTTGCACATGCCAGCCACATGACTCCCCCAACCCAGTCCTGAGGGAGGTCCTGCTCCTGGTGGCCAGGTGCCGGGGCAGGTGGTGGGGCCGCTTCTGGGCAGATAGGCGCCGAGTGGCTGCTGGCAGAGATGCCTCAAGTTTCATGGGGAGAAGCAGATGGTCTTGGGGGTGATGAGGGAGATGCTGAGGCCTCCGATAACCCCAGGTCAGGGGGTAAACTGAGGCCAGGTGCAGTGGATGGACCCTGAAGTGACCCAGACTCCTAGAAAACAGCATGTGGGGTTCAGTTCTGCACCATCATCAAGCTAACACGTCAGTTAAGTGGGTTTCAGGGACTTCGCTGGTGGCCCCGTGGTTAAGAATCCACTTTCCAACGCAGGGGACACCGGTTCGATCTCTAATCAGGGAGGTAAGATCCCACTCGCTGTGGAGCCAAAAAGACAGAAAAGAAAACTGAGTGGATTTCTTGGCTCTACCATTTCCAGTTGGTCGTGACTTCGCCTCTCTGTACTTCAGTTTCCCCATGTGTGTAAGGGGCATATTAACAGCACCCACCTATGGGATGTGTTGTGTGGATCACATGAGTTCATTGAAGTCCTTAGAATGGTTCCTGGCCCATAGAAAGTCCTTGGTGTTTGCTATTTTTACTATTTATTGAGCTTGTACTGTATGCCAGGTCTTGTGCTGGGTAGTGGGGACACAGTGGTGGCCAGGACAGACTCAGCCACACCGTCCATGTGTGGCTCAGAGTCCAGTGGGAAAGGTGAACAGTTAGCCAGGCGTTTAGAAGATGGGGTGAGCAGGTCACTCACTGGGGATGCACAGGCAGGCAGGAGGCTGGAGGATCTGGGAAGTCTTCCTGGAGGAGGTGTTAAGGTGATAAACCTGTTCATCAGGTTACTAGGAGCAGGAGGCAGGTTGTTCCAGGCAGAGAGAACAGCACATGCAGATGCCCAGAGGTGGAGAGGGAAGGGAGGAGATGTCATTTCAAGGGCAGTGGGGAAGCATAGAAAGCTTTAGAGCAGAAGTTCTCAACTGGGGGTGGGTTTCCCCCCCAGGGGAGACTGGATGATGTCTGGGGATGATTTTGGTTGTCACCATTGAGGGATGCTCCTGGCATTGAGTGGGTTAGAGCCAGGGATGCTTCTGGCACAGTGCCCAGGATGGCCCCCACCAGAGAATGATCTGGTCCCAAATGTCAGTGGTGCTGAAGGGGAGAGACCCTGGTTTAGAGCAGGAGAGAAACAAATGAGATTTGGCTTCTAGACAGATTCCTTTGCTACCTTAAGGAAGATACTGAAGGGTTGGGACTGGAAGCCAGGGGACAAGGTAGGGGGTGGGAGCTGGGCCTTGGGGCGATTAGGGTGGAGGAAGGGACTGGGAGGCCAACACCCTGGTCTTTGGCTCAAGGACAATGGAGCCATTCATGAGTCAGGGATCTGGTAAGAGAAGCAGGTTTGAAGCAAGAAAAGCCCAATTTGGGTTGCAGGGGTCCCAGGGTGGTTCTGAGTGTCTGGGGCAGCTGTGGACGGAGGGATGACAGGAGCATCCTTCTAGCCCCAAGTGGTTGCGTGATAAAGTTACGAAAACCAGGAGAGAAAATGTGCCATGAGGTCCCGTCCTGACCTCAACCTGCCTGTCTGTGAACTCGGTGTTAAATAACTACTGGCCTCTGGGACACCCCCAGATATCCAGCAGTTAAGACTGCTCTTCCAATGCAGGGGACAAGGGTTTGATCCCTGGTCAGGGAACTAAGATCCCACATGCTGTGCAATACAACCAAAAAAAAATTAAAAAAAGAAAAAAAGTAATTGCTGGCTTCACCTGGTTGAAGGGTGAGGGAATGGGTGGTTATTAATCTTGTCATGACTGTTCAAACGCTCAACTCCTAGGAGCAAAATCCTGGAGCCAGAGAGAACCCTGTGATCCGTCCTCACTGGTGGGTCATGGCCACCAAATCAGGCCTTCAGTTCCCCCAAAAATGGGTTGAATGTTATACCAACCCTGATAGAGCCCTTGGGGTTACCATGAAGCAATTCCTGGAAACCACTCAGCTTGGCCTCTGATACTCTTAATATACCAAAGGCAACAACGACCATAATGAGAATTAGCATTTTCTGAGCACCTGCAGCATTTCTAGGCTCTGTGCTAACACCCACTACAGACAGGCCTGTGAGGTCCATGCTGTTACCATGCCCATTTCACAGGTGAGGAAACAGGCCCGGAGAGGTGGAGTGCCATGTCAAAGTCACACAGCATGTACAGAGCAGAGCTGGGATTTGAGCCCTTATGACCTTGGAGCTTGGAGAAGGCAATGGCACCCCACTCCAGTACTCTTGCCTGGAAAATCCCATGGATGGAGGAGCCTGGTAGGCTGCAGTCCATGGGGTCGCTAAGAGTCGGACACGACTGAGTGACTTCACTTTCACTTTTCACTTTTGTGCATTGGAGAAGGAAATGGCAACCCACTCCAGTGTTCTTGCCTGGAGAATCCCAGGGACGGGGGAGCCTGGTGGGCTGCCGTCTGTGGGGTCACACAGAGTCGTACACAACTGAAGCGACTTAGCAGCAGCAGCAGACCTTGGAGCTGTGCCACTCATCACAGTGCTGCATGGCCCGTGAGCGGAAGCTGTTGTCTTAAAGTTTCTGAAGTTAAATACAATTCCAATAAAACACGGGATAAAAGGCCCAGAGCACTGCCTTTACATCTCTTGTGATGGCTACTATCAAAAAGCAGAAAGTAGTGTTGGCAAGAGAAATTGGAACACATGGGTGATGCTGGTGGGATTATGGTGCAGACACGGTGGAGAAGAGCTTGGCGATTGCTCCAGAAGTTAAACATAGAGTCACCATACGATCCAGCAATTCCACTCCTACATAGACACCCAGAAGAAATGAGAGCAGGGTTTCAAAGAAATGTTTTCACACTCATGTTCATAGATGTTCACAACAGCCCAAAAGTGGAAGCAGCCCCATTGTCCATCGACAGGTAAATGCATAAATAAAATGTGGTCCATCCACACCATGGAATATCACTCAGCCTTAAAAAGGAAGGATAGTCTGACACTTGATACAACAAGGATGCATCCTGAGGATGTGATGCTCAATGAGGGAAGCCAGACACAGAAGGACGAATATTGTCTGGTTCCATTCACAGAAGGTCCCTAGAATCAGATCCACAGAGACAGGAAGTAGATGGTGGGGCCAGGGGCTAGGGGAGGGGATGGTGAGCCTGTTTCATGGGGACAGAGTTTCAGTTTGGGAAGATGAGAAAATTCTGGAGGTGGGTCGTAGGATGGTTGCACGACAATGTGAATGTACTTAATGCCACTTAAATATCGTTAAGATGGCAAATTTTATGTTATATATATTTTGATGTTGTTGTTTGGTCACTAAGTCATATTTGACTCTTTGTGAACCCACGGACTATAGCCCGCCAGGCTCCTCTGTCCATGGACTTTCCTAGGCAAGGATACTGGAGTGGGTTGCCATCTCCTTCTCCAGGGGATCTTCCCGACCCTGGGCTCGAACTATTCCTCTTCTGCATTGGCAGGCAAGTTCTTTACCACTGAGCCACCAGGGAAGCCCCTATGTACACTGGACCACAATATTAAAATGTTAAAAAAAAAAAAAGGAAAAGAAAGAAGGCACAAGCAGACAGAACACTGCAGAGGCTGAGGTGTCCTCACAGGTGTGGGGAGAAGATTTTCCGGGTGGAGTGGAGAGTTGCGGTCTGGCCGTGGAGTTGGGGGCCTTGAACGGCAGTGTTGGTGGCCTGACTCCGGGGTCACTGGGAGACTCCGGCAGTTGTGGAGCAGGGGAGGAGCCCGGGCAGGAAACTGAAGGAAGCAGAGCCAGGTCCGCATGCACGTGGGATCCTGGCGTCGGCTGAGTCACAAATCCTGGAAGCTCAGGGTCGGAGAGGAAACGCTGCCGGCTCACGCAAGGCCTTCCTGTTTTTTGGCCCTGACTCCTTGGAGGCAGGCGCTCCAGGGCCAAAGTTCGTGGCTCATGTCCACCTCCACGGATTCGGAATCCCCATGCCCCCAGGGCCTGGGCAGGGCTGGGAGATGTACCTGCTGCTCAGGTGGGGAAACTGAGGCTCAGAGATAGCCCAGGACTTCACAGGAGGCAAGGCTTCGGATGTCTTCCTGGGGCTCCGGACGGCACCCCTTCTGAAAGGGGCGTGGAGGGCTGGGTTCCAGAGGGTGAGTTCTGTTTACACCATCAACCAGAGCATCACTCGGGTGGGTGAGGGGTCTCCATACACCTAGAGCAGGAAGCAGCCTCTCCCACAACCCCTCCTAAAGGTGGTGAGGCTCCTGTCACAGAAGGCTGGCAGCAGAGGACCGAAAGGCTGGACTCGGAAGGGAGTCGGGCTCACCGCGGCCTCTGAGGTCCCCAGCCAACTGAATATTCTGCAGTTCCAAGGTTCTGCAGTTCCCAGATGGTGGTTTATAAAATTCCTAGGGCCTTTGAATTTCTTTTCCTTTCCTTTCCTTTTTTTTTTTTTGAGCATTTTCTTTTAAGATTTTTGTGTTTTAAGAATACTTTAAACATATGTTTTGAGATTGAATTTTTGAATACAGATATGTTTTGAAGTGTGTTATTTATTTTTAACTTAAAATCATTTAATTTTTAGTCTCATGATTAATTTTTTGTTAAGAACCGTTTCCTGAACTTTCGCTTTAAAATATGGTCAGAAAGTTGTTCTGGTAATTAGTAAGTGCTGATATTATTGCTAATGCCATGATTGTTATTTTTAAATTATTACCCCAATGGGAAAGTTTTCCGGGACCTGAAGGTCCCGGACGCCGTGACACTCGCGCTCCCTCTGCTGGCAGCAATCGGGACTGCACTCCACACGGCTCACGGCCCCGCCCCTCGCTCGCAGGTGTTACCTCCTGTCGCCCTGTCCTCGCCATGCGGTCCCCGCGAGGGCCCCCTTCCCGTCCGGCCCTACTGCTCCTGCTGCTGCTCCTGGGAGGCGCCCACGGCCTCTTCCCCGAGGAGCCGCCACCGCTCAGCGTGGCCCCGAGGGACTGTGAGTGGGGAGTCTTGCGATGGGGGGAGGGAGTCCTCCTCCCCCGGGGTCTCACTAGGCCGGACTCACCCTGGCCCTGGATCACACCCTTCCTCTGCCCTCCCCCAGACCTGAATCACTATCCCGTGTTCGTGGGCAGTGGGCCAGGACGCCTGACCCCCTCAGAAGACGCTGATGACCTCAACATCCAGCGAGTTCTACGGGTCAACAGAACGCTGTTCATCGGGGGCAGGTAGGAGAAACTGCCCGGCAGAGTGTGCGGTGGGTGAGGTGTGGGGAGCAGGTGGTAGCATTTTAGGGAGGTTTGTGGGATAGGGCCGGTAGTTCAGCTGGAATGTGAATATGTGTCCCTGGGGTGGGAATTTCAAGTGCTGAACTCTGAGTGTGGTTGAAGCCCAGAGCCCCCTTATAGCGTTACCAAATTGGCTGTATGGTCAGAATTCACTGGGTGCTAAAGGGGGTGCTGAAGTGGCACCAAGGGCTTCTCTGAGAAGGTGACATTTGAGTTGAGACCTGAAGGATGAGGAGCCAGCTGTGAGGAAATCTGAGGGAGAGAGAGAGGTCAGAACAGAGGATGTAGCCCATGCAAAGGTCCTGCGGCAGGACTGTGTCTCGTATGGTGAAGGGACAGTGAAGAGGCGCAAATGTCTGGAGCAGGAGGAAAGATAGAGGAGGGGAGGGCGGGGAGAGGACAGGGCAGGTCGTGCAGGGCCTTGTGGGCTGCAGGGAGGATTCAGGCTTTTACCCCGAGAGAGATGGGACACAGGAGGGCTGTGCAGAGGAGGGGCGGGGCCTGACTCAGGTGCTCACAGGTGCCCTCTAGTGGCTGCTGTGAGGAGAGCCGACTGTGGGGGAGAATGTGGACCCGACTCGAGTGGCTGCTGCGGGGAAGACAGGCTGTGTCGGTGAGGGTGGGAGCCCCTGCACCTGGGCAGTCCAGTAACGGGGGCTGGACGAGAGTGGTGGCCATAGAGGGTGTAAGAAGTGGATGAGCGCTCCATACATATTGAAGGCAGAGTTGAAGGTTTTGGGAGGGAAGGCGAAGCGGGGAGACGTGCGTCCCTCCCACACTGTTGTCTCAGCCGAGAGGGCACTTGACCCGAGAGGGTGGTCAGGGTGGGGGCAGGCTTGGGGGATGGTCGCGCTCAGCGAGGCCGTGTCGAGCGTGAGAAACCTGTGAGCCCTCCCTTGTGGAGACCGTGAGGGCTAGCTGGGCCCCAAATCTGGAACTCAGCGGAGGCCCTGGCTGGAGACAGGACTGTGAGTGTCATCTGCACAGAGACACGGTTCCACCCGGAGAGTGGACGAGGCCGCCCAGAGGGGTATGGCTAGGGGAAGGAAGAGGCCAGAGGACCCAGGCGTGGGCCCAGCGAGGTGGGAGGGAAGGCAGGCGAGTGCCAGGTCCAATGAGGGTGGCGTTCCCAGGAGGAGAGTGGACTGGTGGGGAGAGACACTGTGGAAAGGGAGAAGAGAGCAGAGAAGTGATCGCTGGACTTGACAGTGGCCAGTGACCTTGATCAGGGCAGTCTCTGCTGCATGTGGAGGAGAAGTGAGAGCCTGAGGGGTGAGACCGAGGGGTGCTGGGTGGGGGGACATCGGATGTAAAGTCATTGGACAGTGCATCGTGTTAGCTGTAGGTCCCTAGGCTATGGGTTGTTGAGGTGGCATCGTAAGGCATGTGGGGTGTGTTAGAACCCGTGGTTCATTTTAGGGCACAAGGAGGCGTGTAAGGGCATGCTCAGGCGCCTGAAGGCACGCTCAGTGTTGGAGCTGCGCGTGGCAGAGGTGTTGGCACGCCCCTGGTGGTTCGTGTTGGACACCACGTCTGCTGCCGGAAGGAGAGAATGTGTAGGGGGAGGACCCCAATCTCACTAACTACACCCCTTCTCTAGGGACAACCTGTACCGGCTGGAGCTGGAGCCCCCCACATCAACGGAAATTCGGTACCAGCGGGTGAGGAAGGGGTGCAGGCGGGAGGGGAGGGGGCAGCTGTTGGCGCTCCCACTAGGGAGCCCGGACACTGCGCTGGGGAGCACGGTGGATTCAGGTCTGCCTAGCAGGGTTCCTGGGTCCGTCAGGGACCCCGCTCCCCTCACCAGCCCCCTGTGTCCCCAGAAGCTGACCTGGCCCTCCAACCCCAGCGACATCAACGTGTGTCGGATGAAGGGCAAGCAGGAGGTAAGTGAGCCCTGGCCATGCCCGCATCAGCCATGATAACGCCCCAATCCGTCCTGGCCATCCCACAGGGCAAATCCTTCTCTGCTTTCATTCCAAGCCAGGCCCCTGTTGCCATGGGTACTCCCAGAGCCTAGCCATGCCCTCAAGGTGGTCCTCAGTCGTGGCCACTCCCCTAGTGGCCTTGCCATAGCTCACACCTTCAAGTGCCCTATTTTCTTGTCTGTGCCCAACCCTTAGCCATGGCCACGCCCCCAGTCTTCTCCTAGTTTAGCCCCCTGCTTTGGTCACGCCCACAACCTGACCCCTCCCTATCGGGCCCCGCCTCTACCCTGGCCCCGCCCTTCACCACGCCCCATCGCGTCCTACAGTCCTGGCCCCGCCCACACCCGTGATCACGCCCACCTCGACTTTTCTCTTCCCGCCCCATCCCAGGGCGAGTGTCGAAATTTTGTAAAGGTGCTTCTACTTCGGGACGAATCCACTCTCTTCGTGTGTGGTTCCAATGCCTTCAACCCCGTGTGTGCCAACTACAGCGTGAGTCACCGCCCTTCGAAGCCCTGCCCGCCTAGGTTTAACATCGGCGACCCTTTGCTCGTGGGCCCTCTGCTGGTCGTGCCATTTCCCCAGGCCACATCACCTCCTACAGGAAGCCTTACTGGATGAACTGTCCTCCCCCACATCACCCGGAATTCCGGAATAAGAGGCTTCCAAAGGCGGCCTCTTCAGGCTGAGGCTACTTAAGCTACGGGCCAGTTATCAGATTGACTAGGATCGACTCCTAGACCCAATTTCTGATCAGTAAATTGAGCCCTGGATTTCCCTGCTCGCTCAGCGGTTAAAAATCCACCTGCCAATGCAGGAGGTGAGGGTTCCATCCCTGGAAGATCCCCTGGAGAAGGAAATGGCAACCCACTCCAGTATTCTTGCCTGGGAAATCCCATGGACACAGGAGCTTGGTGAGGTCACAAAAGAGTCAGACATGACTAAGCCACTAAACAACAACAAAACTGAGCCCCAGAAAGGTTAAGTGACTGACAAAGTCACATAGCATCCAAGGTCGCGCCAGGATTCCCCTCGGAGGGCGGTTGCTGGGGGAGCCAGGGGCTGCTAGGTACAGCCAGGAGCTGACACTCAGACCCTATTTCCCCACCCCAACCCCCGCAGATGGACACACTGCAGCCCCTTGGGGACAACATCAGCGGCATGGCCCGCTGCCCATACGACCCCAAACATGCCAACGTTGCCCTCTTCTCCGGTGAGTGCCCCCAACCCTGACCATTTGAAGGGGCCTCAGCCCTGAGCAAGGCGTGGAATTTTCCATTCTTGGAGTTTGGTCATTTAGAAGGTGGCTGGGAGACCATCTCTCCAGCCATGAAACAGACAGACTCTCAAGGCAGGAAGGACTCAACCGAGGTCGGGGATCAGCTGGGGAATTGAGGATCAGCTGAAGTCAGGGTCCCAGCAGGGTTGGGGCTCAGCCTAGGACTTAGGCCTCACTTAAGCTCCGGGCTCAGTCTCTTTTTTTCTTAGATATTTTATTTATTTATTTGGCTGCATTGGTCTTAGTTGCGGCCTGCAAACTCTTAGTTGTTGAGTGTGGGATCTAGTTCCCTGAACAAGGATTGAACCTGGGCCCCCTACTTTGAGAGCATGGAGTCTTAGCCACTGGACCACCAGGGAAGTACCAGGGCTCAGTCTTGAAGATCAGGTTTTGACCACCCCCCCCCAAACCCCTGAGGTCTACAGTCTAATCTCTTACCTGCCTCCCCCTGATTCACACCCACCCAGAAGGGATGCTCTTCACAGCCACCGTTACCGACTTCCTCGCCATCGATGCCGTCATCTACCGCAGTCTCGGGGACCGGCCCACTCTGCGCACGGTGAAACATGACTCCAAGTGGTTCAAAGGTGGGGCGATAGGGCCAGGCCTGGCAGGGCTCACATTTGTCAAATTCCCCACCAAAATAAAGTCCCAGAAGAGACAGGCAGGGAACTCCCATCTCCTCTTTGGAACCTACTGGCCTCTTTGACAATCTAGTCAGAGGAGAGATTTAACTTGGGTATAAAGTAGAACTTGCTGGAAATGAGTGGCTTAGCAACCTGAAATGGAACAGTACGAGGGGTTCAGCAGGAGCTCAGCTCAACACAGGAGGATGACAAAATAGTAGACGTTGCTGTTTGCGGAAAGTAGACACGATTTTAGGATTTTGACACCCATTCTCCCCCCGCACACACAAAAAATCCCAAACTTTGAGTGTCTTTTGCCTGAATAATCAGCTGATGTTCTCCCCCAGCCCTTCACTGTGAAAGCAGTTACCCAGGCTACTGTGTTCCCAGCTCCAGAAACTCCCTTTCTCCCATCATGAAGTGGGTTTTGACCCCTCTCTCCTACAGAGCCATACTTTGTCCATGCGGTGGAGTGGGGCAGCCACATCTATTTCTTCTTCCGGGAGATCGCGATGGAGTTTAACTACCTGGAGAAGGTAAGGTCCTATTTCCCCTCCTAGAGAGGCCCATGCAGTGGGGCATATAGCTGAGAGGCTCCAATCATCGGAAGTAGAGAGCAGAGGTTGGGTCCATGAAACTCCACCCAAGGTGAGAGGGGCTCTCCGGCCCTCAGGGCCCTCCACTCTAGCCAGGACCAGGCCTGAGACTTGAAGACATTTCTGGAGTAGCCCTGGGTGAGGGTCCCAGGTCTGAAGTCTGATATACCCGTGGTTCCAGTCCCAGTCCTATTATTGTTTGTCTGTCCATCCACCCATCTACCATCCATTTATCCACTCTTCAACCACAGCCCATATGTCTGCCCACCCAGCCACCCTCTCATTTACCCAATTTCAGCTCACCACACTTCCATCAAACCATTTATCCATCTATCCATCTGCCCACCCCTGCCTCAATCATTCTCCATCCATCTGTCCACTCATCTACCTTCTGTGCACCTGTAAATCCATCCATCCACCTCCCACTCATTGGCTTCATCCAATCATCCATCTACCTGTCCATTCATTCATATACCAACATCCGTTGATCTGTCCTCCTGCTGATCAACTCATCCATCTGCCATCCATCTCTCCATTTACCTGCCCACCCCTCTATATATCCAGTTATCTAGCCTCCAACTTCTCCTCATAACCTGCTCATCCATTCCATTCAACCTTCTATCCACCCATGGATATACCATGATAATGATCTATCATTATC
This sequence comes from Neotragus pygmaeus, assembly GCA_006410875.1. Taxonomy (NCBI): domain Eukaryota; kingdom Metazoa; phylum Chordata; class Mammalia; order Artiodactyla; family Bovidae; genus Neotragus; species Neotragus pygmaeus. The sequence continues at coordinate 868,197 of SJYV01031739.1, read as the reverse complement.
TCCTTAATCTGCCTATCCATCCATCCACATACTCATTCATCTGTCCACCCACGCATCCATCCATCCATCCATCTATCCATCCACACACCCATTCATCCACCAATTATCTCCTTCATTATCTTCTTTATCCATCACTGTCCCCTTCAAATTCACCCATCTATCCATCCATCCATCCATTCACCTCCATTGCACCACCTATCCATCCATCCCATCTCTCAATCCATGCAGCCAGTTAAGTGCACAGACTGCCACTTACTACTAGTGTGGCCTTGAGCTTCAGTTACTTACCTTTCTCTGTGCCTCAGTTTCCCCTCTGTACCATGGGGGTCATAGGCCCTCCTCTATAGAGCTTTGGGAGGAATGTGACACATGATGAGGATCAAGTGCCTGGCACCTAGTGAGGGATGCATCAGTGGAGGCAATGATGATTACAGTTGTCTTGGTGGCTGTGATCATCACCATCCCCACATTTCCAGCAGGGAATCTGGTGCCCAGGGGGCTAGGGTGACTGGCCAGGGACTCACAGACAGCCAGGACTAGCCTCCTCCATCCCATCCATCCTGGGTGGTGGGCATTGCAACCTGCAGGTAGGCCTGGCAGAACATCGGGCTCAGGCCCCTGTCTTCCCGCTGATGTGCCAGGTGGTGGTGTCGCGTGTGGCCCGGGTCTGCAAGAATGACATGGGCGGCTCTCCTCGCGTGCTGGAGAAGCAGTGGACATCATTCCTGAAGGCGCGGCTCAACTGCTCTGTGCCGGGGGACTCTCACTTCTACTTCAACGTGCTGCAGGCTGTCACGGGCGTGGTGAGCCTGGGGGGCCGGCCCGTGGTCCTTGCTGTTTTCTCCACGCCCAGCAACAGGTCAGTTGGTGCAGGTGGAGAGTTCTCACGATCACTCACCACATATTCCCAGGGGTCCTGTGCTGGGTAAAACAGGGCTCCCAGCAGGCCTCTGTCCCAGGCCAGGGGGGACCAAGCCAGACACTGACCCTCCAAGGCCCTCTGGCCAAAACTTGGCAGATGCAGGCACGTCTTTATTTTCTGCCTTTGGAGGAAGGGTCAGGCAGGGTGTCCTAGAAGAGGCATCAACGGGTATGAGATGGAGAAAAAGGGAAGAGCATTCCAAGTTAAAGGAACAGCATGTGCAAAGGCCCTGAGGCTCCAATGAGCTTGAAATGTTTAAACCGTAGGGAGGAGGCTAGAGTGGTGGGAGCAAGAAAGAAAGTGGAGGATATGAAACAGGGAGGTGGCAGGCTGTAGGGAGGAGCCTGAATTTTATCCTGAGGGCACTAGGGGGCCATGGAAGGGTAAGGAGCAGAAGAGGAACAAGTCAGACTTGCATTTCTGGAAAACTCTCTTGGGAATGGGTTGAAAGGGAGCAAGAGTGGCATCTGGGAAACTGGACATCCAGGCAAGTGACAGGGGCACCTGGACATGGGTGGCTATGGGAGAACTGAGCTGTGATCCAGTCTGAGAGCTGCTCAGATGGAGGAAAGACTGGATTGGACGGGTGGGCAGCAACTCCACCTGGCCCAGGGAAGTGAAGGTCTGACTGTTCCAGAGGACAAACACTCCTCCACACGCTTGCCCAGGGCAGTTCCCCACCCCGCCAGGCTCACCACTTCCTTTCATCTGCCTCCACCTACAGCATCCCTGGCTCGGCTGTCTGCGCCTTTGACATGACACAGGTGGCTGCCGTGTTTGAGGGCCGCTTCCGTGAGCAGAAGTCCCCTGAGTCCATCTGGACACCCGTGCCAGAGGATCAGGTGCCACGGCCCCGGTGAGAGGCCCCTCCATCCTGCAGTGGGTACCGGGTAGGATCCTGACCCTGAACTGAGGGTTGGAACTCCCAGGCTCATGTTTAGCTGTTGCTGAGGTCAGCTGTGGGCTTCTCTGGTAGCTCAGCTGGTAAAGAATCTGCCTGCAATGCAAGAGACCCTGGTTCAATTCCTGGGTCGGGAAGATCCCCTGGAGATAGGATAGGCTACCCACTCCAGTATTCTTGGCCTTCCCTGGTGGCTCAGACGGTAAGGAATTCACCTGCAATGCAGGAGACCTGAGTTTGATCCCCGGTTGGGAAGATCACCTGGAGAAGGTCATGGTAACCCACTCCAGTATTCCTTCCTGGAGAATCCCCATGGACAGAGGAGCTTGTTTGGCTGAAGTCTATGGGGTCGCAAAGAGTCGGACACGAGTGAGCAACTGAGCACAGCACAGCACAGAGGTCAGCTGTAGCCATTATGCAGGTGGAGAAAACTAAGGCCCTTGAGCAGGGGCACCCTAGTGAATCAGAGCCCCTGAGTGGGGGCCTCCAGGTCTGCCCTGACCACCCCCTCACCCTCACCCAGGCCTGGGTGCTGCGCAGCTCCTGGCATGCAGTACAATGCCTCGAGCGCCTTCCCGGACGAGATCCTCAACTTTGTCAAGACGCACCCTCTGATGGACGAGGCCGTGCCCTCCCTGGGCCACGCACCCTGGATCGTTCGGACTCTGATGCGGTCAGTTCCTACACTTGGCTGGGGTCCTGGTGGCCAGGCCAGGGTGGTGGGCGAGAAGGGAGCATAGGGGCCATTTCCGACATGACACGAGGGGAAGACAGAGATGGAGGGAGACACAGAGAGGGAGGCAGAGACCACTGACACAGAGAGGGAGGCAGAGACCACTGACAGAGAGGGAGGCAGATGGGGAGAGGAAGGCAGGAAAAGCCCATGGAGGAGCTGGCTTTGGGGGTCTGTTTCTCTCTGTGATGTGCGCCCTTGGAGCCACGCCCATGCCCACCTTGCGCAGCGTGGGTGGTGTCTCCGAGTGTACGCAAGGGGCCACGGGGGCTGGGCAGCAGCCTGACTTCTGCTCCACCCTGGCCCCAGGCACCAGCTGACCCGAGTGGCTGTGGACGTGGGCGCCGGCCCCTGGGGCAACCAGACCGTTGTCTTCCTGGGGTCTGAGGCAGGCACGGTCCTCAAGTTCCTTGTCTGGCCCAATGCCAGTGCCTCAGGTACCACAGGGCCCAGTGTCTTCCTGGAGGAATTTGAGACCTACCGGCCTGACAGGTGAGGCTGGCAGAGGCCAAGGGGCAGGGCCAGCGGGCAGGGAGACAAGGCATTCCCCTTGAGTCTTACCAGTCTGCTCACCCCCAGGTGTGGATGGTCTGGAGGTGGCGAGACAGGGCACCGGCTGCTGAGCCTGGAGCTGGATGTGGCCTCGGGCGGCCTGCTGGCAGCCTTCCCCCGCTGTGTGGTCCGAGTGCCCGTGGCGCGCTGCCAGCAATACTCAGGATGCATGAAGTGAGTGCCCCTTGCCCCCGGCCAGCTGTGGGCAAGGGAGGTGAAGGGAGGTGAGCATGGAAAGAGGGGAGAGTCAAGTTCAAGTACAGGCTCCAACAGCATTCTGACTCTGAACGATGGACAGCGGGCAGAGCATATGCAAAGGTCCTGGGGCAGGAATGCTGGGTGTATTGGTGGAACAGTGAGAAGGCCTCTGTGGCTGGAGCAGAGTGAGTGAAGGGGAGGGAGAAGACAGGGAAGGTTGGGCAGGGTCTGTGAGCCTCAGGAGGACTTGGGTTCTTTCCCCCACCCCCAGAATGAGGTGGGAGCCCCAGAGATCTGTGGGCAGAGCAGGATGGGATCTGACAGACATTTCTTAGAGAAGCAGACGCTGGGGACGAGGGAACAGATGTTTGCAAAATACTGGCACACTTGTGGACTCAGAGTGAGCCCTCCACATGGAGCACCCTGGCCCTGTGCCCACCATCATGGTAGTAGTGATGCCATAGCACAGATCCAAAACCTGGGCTCCAATCTCGGCTCTGTCCCTTGGACAAAAGTAAACGTTCCTGAGCCTCAGTTCTCTCATCTGTAAAATGGGGAAGACATAGTCCCCACTGCTCAGATGTGTCTTGGGAACTCCCAGAGCTGACAGTAAGAGGTGCCTCTGCAGAAACCCTGGTTGATCTGCCTGCCGGGTCCCTTGTCTGCCCTAGGAACTGCATTGGTAGTCAGGACCCCTACTGCGGGTGGGCCCCAGATGGCTCCTGTGTCTTCCTGAGCCCTGGCACCAGGTACTGGGGAAGTGGGAGGTGGGGGGAGGGTGACTGAGTCACCTGATGATCGGGAGTCCCCCACCCCCACCAACCACAGCTCTGTGCCAGGGGTTTCCACTGACCATGCCTCTCTGCCCCCCACAACCCCTACC